>VOQJ01023134.1:1654-23298 GCA_015052665.1 Apistogramma diplotaenia | reverse complement strand
TTTCTTTCCTTCTTTCCTTCTTTCCACTCATTGTTTCCACACACACAGGTGGATCATCCCCGCTGTGTGAATGGGATTGAGGCTCAAAGTGCTGGGTAGGGGAAAGCAGTAATGCAACAGCTTAATCAGGCTGAAGGGAGCACACACACACATGTACACACTTAAAGACACACACTCTTTCTCTGCATCTCTCTCTCTCTCTTCTTCTAGTCATCTCAAGACTCATTTTCTCCATCCTGTTTTCTCTCTGCAGGCCTCCACCCCCACATACTTATGAGCCTGCTTTGTACTCAGTGGACAAAGAGATAGTTGAAGTTTTGTTTAAATATGTTTTTCCTCTACTGATGTGTCCTTTAGGATACGTAAGCACACTAATAGATTAAATATAAAAGTGAAGCAAGGCGGACCGATTAATTATTGTGGTGGGGGGGTTCTGTGCTGTAGCAGAGATTGTATAATGTTAGGGTATAAGTGGGTGGATGTCAGCTTTTTAAGGTTGAAAGGTCGTGTACGCAGATGACTGTTTAGGAGTAACTGTGTTTGTACAAATGCGAGAAATGCCAGTGGAAAATGTAATGCTAAATGCAATCCATAAAATACCAGAACCTCCAAAGAACAGATTCTTTGTAAGGCCTACATTCATGCTCGCAGCTCTTTGGATGCAGTCAGTTAAAACTTATTTACACTATACAACAGACTTTGGCTGACCTGAGATTTTCATGTTTGTCATATGTAAAATATACTCTTTAAATCAAGGCCCGTGGCCCAGAATTGGCTCTCTGGAAGAAATATTTGGCACCATGAGTCAATGTGATATTTCACATCTAATGGTGCCGAAGAAATGTTATGCGATGCTGATGACACCTTCTCTCACACATAACAGTGGAAAACCAGATCTATGACTCAGCTTCATTTTTAAATACTTTAAAACAAATAAATCAAGTGAAAACTTAAACAAATTATGTTTCCACCACATCCAAAAAATGCCGGCCCCTCTCCTGAACTATGTTGCAAACTGGCCCCCAGTTTAAAGTAGTAAAAACTTAAATGCGGCGGCCCTTAAGTACTATGAAATTGCCCCTCTCATGATCCCTTAAAGGATAAAGGCATTAACCTTCCCATTTGGATTGTTATTAAGCTTTAAACACAAAGCACAGCTAAAACTAATGTGTTTCTCATCAGTTTTGCAGACATTTGGCAATAAATCAATGTGGTGCACAAATGTTAGGGGATCAACTTACATTTATGTTGCCTACTTCTCTTCATTTTACTATAGTTAAAATTTTTTGTATGAGCTATCAAGATGGAAAACTGTATGCAAAGAGGCAGAGAAATTATTTTGTACCTGACCATTTTCAAAAAAAGAAATTTTGTTTGTTAAACAACTTAACACTGACCTATAAATCATTCAAGCATAAAACTGCATTAAGAAATTAGAAAAAAATCCTGCAAAGACCTGACACGGCACCTGAGAGATGCATTTGGCCACAGGTGATCCAACTACTGTTCCCTGTAGCCTAATCAGAAATAGCCCATTCTTAGGGAAGGGAATCTGGCAGGAAAGGCTGAGGTATGCCAAATTACACAAGAACTGGACTGAAAATGAGTGCCAACAGGTCTCAGGGAGTGATGAACCCAAATTTGAAAGTTTTGGTTCAAATTATCATCAATATGTACACGGGAGGTCAGGAAAGGAGTACAACAGTGAGTGTCTGCAACCATCTGTACAACATGGTGGAGGCTCTGTCATGGTTTGGAGCTGCATTTTAGCCTGTGCTGTTGGGGATCTTCTTAGGATTGGTGGATTTATGAATTCAGAAAAGTACCATCAGACTTTGATCCACCATACAATGCCATCTGGAAAGCATCCGACTGGCAATGGGTTAATTTTTCAGCATGACAATGATCCCAAACACATGCATGACTGAGAACGGGTAAGGGAAATTAGCTGCTAGTGCATATGTCCTAATCTGCCTCTAAAAAGCTGCCAGTCGGAAAGGTTTTTAAATAAACTATTCTATAAAATTGTTACCCATTTACATCTATGGTTGGAACAAATGGGCTGGTACTATGTAGTATGTCAGGGAAGTGGGAATGTATTTAAATACTAACACACAGTTGGTTTTGGTCTTCTTGTGGGATTTATTTACAGTAACAAAAATATATAGAATATCACCGCCCTTATCCTTTAAACATGAGATAATTCGCACATACACAATTGACAGCAGAGACTGGTTTAAACTTGTTTATTTGGATCCTTCCTCCAAATCACGTCTGTAATTTTTCCATTTCACAAAATATTTACAAAAAAAGATACTTTTATGTTTTTTTTCTCTCTTCATGGTTGCTGTTGTAACAGCTCCTTTTAAGAATGATGAACCATTGCTTACATTTTGCAATCCAGCCTTGTTCTTTTAGAAAAAGTTCATGAAAAAAAGTTCCTCCCGCCCTCCATTTCTTTCGTACACTCATTTTAAAACGGCATAGTTTCTTTTCCCCCATTGTTCTTCTTTTGAGTGCTTTTTAAAAAAAACCCTCTCCCTTGCATGCTTTCAGCTGCAAACAGGAAGCCAAGAGCTTGTGTGCTTATTGAGAGGAAGTGACATCTTTGCCCTGCAGGAAGTACAATTACAGCATTGTCAGATCATCCAGATGCTTGATTGGTTTGGTCTCCCCAGTCTTGCCTTTTTCTCTAAAATCGAAGAGTCTCTATAGGCAAGCATTAAATGTACAGATGTACCAAATAACACAAAGTCATAGTCCTCACTAAACGGAAACAGTCTAATATTTTCTGTCCTGTGGCAGCAGGAGGGGAGTGCTAAGGATGAGGGCCGAATTCTCAAAAATGCAGAGGGCTGGGATCAGCCGGCCCTTCAGATGCTGCTCTATTGTCCCTCTGTGGGTCAGCATCTGTAGTCCAGGCATAGCAAGGCGTCCACAAGTGCATTGTGGGTGTTCCATGGAAGAGCTTTTTGTGTTCAAGCTGTACGATCCATCCCTGAACTCAGCAAAGAAAGGAAGAAGTGCCATGATGATAAAAGTAAAAGAAACTCGAAGGGACCGCAGTCCTTCTATAAAGGATCTATCAAACAAAGACAGCTATGTGGAGAAAAATATGTTTGCTAAAAACATAAGGCAATTGACCTCAGTACAACTGGAGGGGTGATTATATCAGAGAAACATGAGCTGAAAGTGGAAAGCTCAACACTGCACGGTATAATCTCTTTTCCCTTTAGCTTCGGTGCGAAGCCTTGAATAAGCATGAGAAGATTCTCTACTAAAAGTTAATTTTCTACCAATCCATTTCCTATTCTATAAATAAAAAACGATGCATCTCCTTCTCAGGCCTCTTTTTCTTATTTCAGTGTAAAATGCTGAGCTGAGTTTTGCCAGGCTGTTTATGCATTTTACGTATAATACACTACATGAAAACACTGACCGAAATTAAAGAAAGGAAGAAAATAAAAACACAAAGAGATCAACCCTGCCCCCGAATGTGTGTACTAGATTTGTGTGTGTGTGTGTGTGTGTGTGCGTGCGCGCAGATATAAACAATTATTTTAATGTGTTTATAATGTAACCGCATTGTGTTTATTCCGGTTAATAAGTCGGTAAAGGTGTGCTATCTTGGCGCCTGTCTCTATATCCGTGTGTGTGTGTGTGTGTGCGCGTATCTGCTCTGTTAACTGGTGACGTAGTGCTTTGTAGAGGGCTGCCCATAAAGCCCGTAGAAATCTGCATGTCTGTGTGTCTGTGAGGCATCTATCCAGTCCCTCACTGCCAAACCCTGCATGGATGGACCTCCGGAAGCCAGGCCGGGAGGAGGGGGATAGTCCTGGGCGCTGACCCAGGGAAAAGAGCCAGAGCGTGGGTACGGAGGGTGGCTGCGGTGGCCTGACACAGAGGGCACTCCGGAGCAGTAGCAGTTATCCATCGTGCACACCAGAATCTTGCGACCGCCATACTGAGGGAGCACTGCCTGCTGGGAGGAGTGCGAGGAGCTGCTGCCTCCGGGAGGGAAGTGAGAGGAGCCGAACACGGAGCCTGAATGGTGGTTAGTCAACGAGCCACTCCCACTGCCCGTCCCGCCGCTCTCGCTGATGTGAGGGGGCCCACAGGGGCCGAGAGGCTGCTGATTGGTAGACTGGCCTTCTCCAGAGGCAGAACTGGACCCCAGGTAGGGCTGTTTGGGTAAAGATGAGGAAGAAGATGAGGAAGATGAGGACGAGTCTTTGAAACCCGGGGCGGCATTTTTTCCGGCGTTCCCATTTCCCTCTGGGAAGGCAGTGGAATGTTTCCGTTTCTCTGCTCCAGAGCCAGAGCTCTGACCGCTGGGATAGGCAGGAACAGATTGCAGGAAGGTCGAGGGAGGGGTGAGGGGAGCTAAGACAGGAGCGAGAGAGAGAAGGTGCGAAATGAGAGGAGGTACGTAGTAATTAAAATTAAAAACACATATACGAAGGTCATGCCCTGCATTAAAAGCTAACAGGTGTGTTTCAGTTTCTTACCTTCAAGTGTTCTTTTCAAGCTTTTCTCTCTTTTTGAGATCTCAGAAAGGAAAAGTTTAGAATTCAGATTCCCAACTTTGTAAGGAGGGAGACTGCTGCCCACACATGCCTGAGACCTGCAACAAGCGCCAAGAGACCAGGTTCAAGATAAGGTGTCTACATGGAAACATCTCTGGCATATTATAGGGGGGAAGTTAAATAAATAATAAATAAATAATTATATGAAGAGTGACGACTGTCCGCTCACCGATCTGTGAGGATTTTAACAGGCTTGGTGTTTTTCATGAAGCTCAACTCCTCTGCCTTCCCGAAGGCCGTTTGGATGGAGCTCAGCAGCTTCTGGGCCTCGTGGCGTTGCTCCCCCAGAGCCAAAACCTGGGCTGCGTTCTCCTGACAGAACCGAGCCTGAGCCCGATCCAGAGCCTCCAGTGTCCGACCAAGATCCTCCTCCAGGAGCTGGTGCATCCGCTGGTACTGCAGGCGCACCTCCTCTTTCAGCTCACACACCCTGTCCTGTAAAGACAAGACACAAAAATTAATCAAAATTTCCCAAAGATTTTACAACACCACGCAGAAAATACGCCCACGGAAGAAGGTGCAAAAACATACCTCCACCACACACTTGTCTGAGTCGAGTTTACAAAGCTGTTCCTCAATCTCCTGCACTCGCTCCTCCACACGCTCCTGCTGTCTTAACAGGTTTTGCTGTGAGGTGAGAAGGACAGAGAGTAAATAAAGAACGTCTTATGGCCTTGGAAACTTGTGACCTCGGTTAGCCACCAGCATCCCCTCCCCAAGCCTGAGATATTAGGATCCGGGAGTCGGCTAATTTAGTCTCCATCTAACACACAATCCCTGTGGGGGAGGAAGGAGGGGGATGCAGTCATAGCAACCAACAGCTATTTTGTGTTTGCATTAGCGAGTCAGGACTAATGTTGGGGGAGCCGGGGGCAGTGAGTAGAGATAGATAAATGGGCAGAAAAAGCTCCGGCAGCTCTGCTCTCCCCTTTGTGCACCTCCTCTCCTCTGCGCTGTATTTTCTTACTAAAGAGACACACAGTCACATAGAGGAGGCTGCTCTGCGAGCTATGGCAGTGTTGTGGCAACAGCACTTGTTATTTCTGGGATGATGATGATGAAGATGATGGCATGTGAACAACAGAAGGCTGAGCAGCGAGTTTTATCCGGCTCAGCTTGTGGCCAAAATTGACAAAAAGGAATAAATGCTTCCGTGTGAGATCAACAATCCTTTCCCTACACGTTAGCTAGTGGGAGTGTCGTTGACACAGATTTGATGATCCCTTCATCGTGTTAATATTTAATGTGAAGCATGAATAACCCCCGCTCAACCGTTAATGGAAAAACTTAACGATAAGATGGTGCTGACATCGATGTGAGTCTACAGCCCTGTCCGCGTCTCTGTGAGGTGTGCTAAGTGCTTGCTTCAGCTACATGCCAACATGCTTGCAATGACAATGCTAGAATAGATAAGTTATGCAGGCGTATTGTTTACCAAGTCAACCATTTAGTGAAGTGTGTGTGCATACATTTTTTCTGGGTTTTTTTGCTTATTATGGAAAGAAATCTTCCTTATGAAAAATAACTTCACAGCTCAATGACTTTAAGCATCTTTCAGGAGTTCATCACAGTGTCTTATTAGCAAAACTGATGTAACAAATAAAAGTAGGACTGTGAAATCAGTAACCTTCATCCTATTGGCTGACAATGATTTAAGATGATATTTCGGTGTATCCTCACATCAATTGCTAATCAATTCAATAAAATTTTATTAAAGGCGCTTTTTATTGTAAAGACCCTATAATAATTACAAAGTTTGTTTTTATGTCTGCAAACTCCTCATAGCCCATCTGGAGATGAATGACCAAACTTGACTCGAGGGTACATCTTAGGCCCCTGAAGGTTCTTATTTATATATCTGATAAGATGATGTCATCATGTTACTTAGCAACTGCCTGGAAATGATCTATGCACCTATAATACCCAACAAAAGCATAGCATCATTTTTAATTTGACAATAACATGCCCACAAAAGCTGCATTATGCATGCCTAGCAACCACCCAGCAACGGCTTAAAATGACCCATTTTTAAGCATAAAAACATTTTTTTTAACATTTAAACTATACTACAGTACTGCAGCATGGGCATTTACTAGTACTTTAAAATGGAGCCCAAGGCACCTCCTGGGAACAACCAAATAGACAAAGAAAACATGAAATATTTACCATTTTGCAGAAAATAGGGAATTATATAGGTATGAATTAGTAATCGCTGATGAAGCAAAATTTTACATTAAAAAAACTTGATATTTGGTTTATTTATTTTTAAAGAGCTGATAATGTTCAGTTGATACACCTGAGAGTCCCTACCATCAAGAAAGATAAAAAAAACAAAACAATAAAACATGCAATCAATAAAAACATCCTCTGGGGTGTGGGGTAAAAGAGAACGAGAAGAAATGCAAGGAAATCAGGGAAGGCTCTTGAATGAAAAGATGACTAAAACAATTTAACAAAGGTATTAATTGATCACCAAATTATTGGGATTCAAACTTAAGAAGAAATATGAATCCATCTGATAGTGCTAGACAGATACTGTAACGATTAGGATTTATCCTCTGCGGAGCATGAACACATTTCAGCATTCAACAGTCAGACAGCCTTAATTAAGGGAAGAGCCTGTCATTAGCCCGGCATGCCATTAATCATTTGTTTTTCCTCAGGCTGAGGGTTTGTTCACATACCACCACCCCTATCATCTTCATCATCATCATCACCATCATCATCATCATCGTTGTCGTCATCACTGCGCAGTCATTCCAGCCAACAGCAGCTGATTTTATCATTAGTGATCAGCTGCTGTACAGGCTGATAGGAATGAAAACCTGCATACTCCTGGGCCTCAGCAGCACATGGTTGGGAATTGCTGCCCTAGATATCGCTCTCTCTCTCTCTCTCTCTCTCTCACACACACACACACACAGTTGGCATGGTTAGATCCAGGACGGTGACCTGGTTGTGCTGACTGATTGAGTTAGGCTCTGAGCAGAAGCCACAGGGGGAAAAACAGGGTCGAAGGAGCTGAAGCTTCACAGAGAACCTCGCAGGGAGGAAGGGAGGGAGGAAAGAGGGGGGCTCTTTAGCTGTCATTTCATCACAGAGTCTTTTCCATCAGAGCCACCAGAGCAGGAGAACGGGGCCAGAGGGAAGGTCGGTCCTCACCGGGAGTGACTGGTGGATGGTGTTGGGGAGGTGAATTTGTTGAGGGGGGCTGATGGAGGTGAAGAGCAGGGTGGGGCCTGTAGGGTGGTGTGTATGCGTGAAAGGGAGGGGTGGTTCCTCTCTGCATGCCTTAAATCACATTCAACATGGAGGATGTGCTAGCAGTTAATACATGTGGACAAATATCTAAAATATTTATGGACTGGGGCTGTGAATGAGCTCAGTGACATTAGATTATTTTTCTGTTTGCATCATGTAGAAACTATGCTAAGCCACCCAGATTAGATACAATTTACCTCATAGTCTATTTATTCAGAGACAGCTTCTACTCTTTTATTTAAGAAAATATCTATTTTTAATGAGGTTTAAGTCTGGTTGATGCTGGATTTTTAAAGTGGCCAGTGAGACATTTTGCAGTGTAATAAGTAAACCGTTTCTAACTGACTCCAAACCTAGTGTAGCATTTTATGGTGTTGACTTTGTCCTGGCTCAGAACAGGCATCTGGTGCTGACACTACAGTTGGACCAGTTCATTTATAGTAAACAGTCTTATTTAACCATTTAAGTAATATAAATGTATATTAATGCTTGAGTAAATCAAACCTCAATTAAAGAAGGTTGTTATAAAAAAATAACTGAAGAACAAAAGATAGAAAAATTTATCACAGTACGGATGTTTCTTTAGTTCCAGCTATAAAGTCTTTTTGGGGCCCAAAAATATAACACAACACTAATTCAGGCAGGCCATGCAGTCAAGCTCAGCCCGAATCCTGGCAGATCAGCTAATCTAAATGCCAGCCCACATCAGCTGATGGCTCAGCTGATATCCTTTAAACATCCAGGTGGTAAATCTCATAGAAGAAACCCTATTAAAGCTGCTTTAGCCTTGCATCTGTAAGGCGCTTTGCAACCCACTTTCAGTCCAGCTTTTTTATAAAGTCAATATCATATCTTATATGACTGGAGGGCTTGCTGTTGCTCTTCCTGATTTCAAAAGGAGGACTAATAACAGAGCAATCATTTTTTACATACTTTAATTACTAATGTCAAGATTAAGAATAGAATAGAATAGCCTTTATTGTCATTATACAGCTGTACAATGAAATTGGAGAACTCCTGTACGTGGATAAACCCTGGTGCCTACCAGCCATACACAGATATGATACAAAAACGAAAAAGAAAAAATACTGCTAAAGGACTAATATACATCGAAATGTAAGACTAGTGTTCAAAAAGCTGGCCAATATACACTACAAAATGCATCACAGTGCGTGCTAATCTGTAGCACGTGGTGGTCCTTGGGAAAAAAACTAAAACATGAACCTTCAGAAAATAGTTTTTATCTCCACACACCATGAGCTGACCTTAAAGAACCAAAGATGGCACAGAAGAGAAAAAACTAAAACCACATTTCAAGGAGTTGGCGTAGCGAGTTGTATAGTTAATATTTAATTTGACAGTTCTGGCCATCGTAGATGGGAAAATCTGCGCATGAAAAGCATTCAGAAGCAAAGACATTAAGCAAATGCCAAAGCTGAACAATCTGTTAACCACTACACTTAATAGTCGTAACCTTTTTGGCCAGTAGTTCCTCAAAGGACCAAAGAAGTGCAGACCATGACTTTGCTAGTCACTGCTAAGTTCAGTGACTGCCAAGATAAAATGTTTTACTACTGTAATCTTGCGAATTTGGTTTGCAAGGTAAAATTTATGAAAAAAATAATGCAATGTCATAATAAAACTTATATTCAACATGACTGTGTTATAGCTAAAATGATTTAGTCTGTCTGCCCGGCTGTGACAGAAAGCTTGTTAATATGATCCTGGGACTAAAAAATTAGCTAACTGAAAATCTTTAGACCTACCAACTAAAAAATAAACATTAGCTAGATTAGAGAAAACTTCCAAAACAATTTCACAGCTGAATCTGAGCTTATAAAATCATTTTTGCCTCATTTAGAAAGAGACATGTAATTTGGTCAAAACAGAAAAATAAATTGAGTTCAAGGTAACTAGTACCAGTTTAGTCCAATAAAAGCTGTAAAATTTCACAAAACTGAGTAACGATATAACATTTTTGCTATATTGCCTAATGATGATTGTTATGCTGAGAATTCAAATGTTTTGTTAAAATGGTTTTCTCTGTGGTCCTGAAACAGAGTATCACAGCTGCAGAAGAATGGGGAAATTAGCATCTTCTTTTTCAGTTTTACTACTAGCAGCAGTAGTAAAAAAAGTGCGGGACCAATCGCAAACAGAGTGCAAATGATTGGAGAGTAAATGGTGAGTGTTTGCAGACAAGTTGGCAGCTTCCATGCAAACTCCGGTCTACCCTGGCAATCTGCTAGTGACAAAAAAAATTCATGCTGAGGATTTTGGTGCAGCACCCTCTTTGTGACCAATATCATCTAGCAACTACAGCAAGCAGTTGGGAAATACACATTTTTCCCAGCAATCTGAGGTTGCAGAGGGCTTCTGAATGGTCTCTAGCAAAGTGTGACTGAGGTCTTTGAGACTCATGTGGGATGGCCTATTCACTTGCATATTTTGTATGTTTCTTAGCCACAGACCTTGTTTCAGGGAACCTATGTTAATCCTTTTCATTATCCAACATAATGTAGCCCTCTAGAGTTGATGGATGTACTGGCGTCTCTAAATGACATCACTGATCTAAGATAACATAGCAGCAGGATGCTGCCTCACTGAGTCTCCGTTTCAACTTGTGTTGAAAGTTATACAGCAGTTTTTAAATTGTGTTGACGGGCAAATAAAAACAGACTTATGATAAATAATTTAGTGCTGTTTCCAGATTATCGTTGTCATGTTTGATGAGTTTGGTGCAGGGAGAAATGGTAACAATGGGATATTTGCAGAAAGTTCTTTTGAGTAAAAAACCAACCCACCACATCCCCTTTTCCTACTGGTGGAAAAACGCATCACGTCAACCAGTCAAAAAATAATATGACTACATGTGGCATTTGGTTGCCTAGGAACAGATGAATGTTGTGGGAGTGATAGCTATGAAAGAGAGACGGCGTTATTGACAGCAAGTTTTAAATTTGAGAGATTTGGGACATTTAGCATATTTAGAGTGTATAGATAACGTGTAGTGTGTTGTTGTGCAGTCATGGACAAGGCTACATATGTTTTTGAAATTTGCAATTTATATTTTGTATTTCAATAAAAACTTGTTTGTTTCACATGTTTGCGGTTTTCACAGCAAAACGAAAAAGCAACTTTGCTACTCGCTCATTTTTGGTCACAGATCTTTTATGCTTACAAAGTTCATGTCAATAAACATCTGCAGGTACTAAAAGTGACTGATTTGCTATATGTAAAGCTGAGTCATAGCATTACTAGGAGGAAAAATGCCCGGCCATGACACAGCTGCCACCTAAACAGGGTGTCGGGTGAACTAAATGAGTCAGATAGCATTGGTTTTCACTCTGACTGGACGTGCCTGTCAACCACCCCTTCAAAAGAAAGAAAGAAAGAAAGAGAGAGAGAGAGAGGGAAGGAAACTTGTCCAGCCTCCGCTTGAACAAGCTGCAGCAAGCACCAACCCCTCAGGAAGAGAAGAGGTTAATAAAAAAAACCCAAGTAGACCGCAGAATCAAGTGACGAATCACTTTAATCCCCCTTCCCGTCGTCTCCACTCCCACCCCCGCCGCACACAACTGGCGATCCCTGAGCTCGGATGCACCTGTGCTGGAGAGATAAGGCCCTCTGAGGGCCCCTCATTGTTCCACTCTCGACCACATTGTTTGTCATTCCAACAGATGAGAACGAAGGCTGGAATGGATCACCACTGAAAAAAATGCAAGATAGACTCGAAACACTTGAAATACAACCATTTCTTAAAGTGGGGAAATGTCCTGTTATTGAAGATGGGATTGTGTAATGAGGTAAACAATCAACAACTTATTGTGGCTGCAAAAATTTCCACTTTAGGTCTTAAATGTGACACAGGAAGGCATTAAATATGCTCTTTGTTCTGCTGATGTCTGCTTGAAAGCTACAAAGTGGATGAAAAATGAGCTCGCAGAATGGTGTGATGCTGTTATAAAAGCCAGCAGTTATTGATCTCTGATGAACAGACATATTCTTGCAAGTAGAGCTGAAACTATTGATTATTTCCTTGATTAATTGTTGCAGTCTATCAGTAAAACGTAGAAAACGTTTGCTACAGAGGATCCAGTGTGACACTGCTGAATGTCTTATTTTTAAAACCATAGTTTAATACAGAGATCTACAACCTTTACTATCAAAACTAGCTTTTATTCAGAAATTTTCTGACTCCAAAAGATATTTGAGCCTCATAATGAAGCCTACTGATAATAAATCAACCCAGTAACATAATTTTAATTTAGCATTTTCATTATGCAACCACAAAATCTTGTTGCATTTATAAAACTAAAATACTGAAAATCTTTTCTTTTTTTATTACCAACAGAACAAAAAAATCTGTAAAGCACAGGAAAATATATCTACTAGAATGTGCTATTTTAAATTGGGGCTGCTATAAATCAACCATTGTTCATTTCCATGTTTATAATCATGTAGTTCTCGCCACAGGCATGGCAGAAAGACCTACATATGGCTCCAGAGCCACAGGTGTGAGACTCCTCGTTCAGTAGTTTCCTTTTAAATATCGAATCAACTAATCTGGGAAACATATAAGATGCCTGAAAACCAAGGATATTTAAAGTATGTGCACTGTATTTATTTTCTCTTACTCTGATGTCATTGCGTCGCATCTCCACATCAGTGACGGCGTGGCCGTGGCTGGGGTGGCAACGGGCGAAGCAGCAGTACTGGCACACGGCTGTCTGCTCGGCCTCGCAGTGATACAGCCTGTACTCGTCGTGCTGCGGGCAGGTCCAGGCCTTCACCGCTTCTGCCTCCACCAACAGGTGCCCGAGGGCTGAGCACGGCTGCTGCAGGTGTGTCTGGACGTGCGACTGGCAGCACGGGGCGTTGCAGCGCAGGCAGACCTTCACCGCAGGGAGCGGCGGGCCTCGACGGCACAGGATGCACTGCAGCGCCGGCGTGGTGGCCTTCTCCACGCTCAGGGCGTTGTACTTCTCAACTATGTTGGACAGTTTGTGGTTTTTCTCCAGGCTGGGCTTCTGTGTGTAAGCATGATTGCACTCAGGGCAGCGAGCCAGCGAGGAATCTTTGGCCCAGGCCTCGCTGATGCAGCCCCGGCAGAAGTTGTGCTTGCAGGGCAGCTGGATGGGATCTGAGAACACGTGCAGGCAGATGGGGCAGATGAGCTCCTCCTCAAAACAGTTCCTCCACGTCTCAGCCATGTCAGAGGCCATCATGGTGCAGGCAGGCATACACTGGTTTCCACTTCTTTCAAACCTCCGTGTTCTCTCACAGGAAACCCGACACTCTCAAAATGACTCTCACGGAAAAAAAGAGAAGATAAAACCAGACCCGATGCGGCCCCTGAAAGATCAGTCTGTGTATGTCGACCCTTGTGACCAAATTAGAGGAGTCTCCCTGCCAGATGACGAGTATTGCTTATTACTGCAGCATGAAGGCAAAATTACAGAAAAACTGACCAGAGAAGGCTTCAGGCAAAGATGACAACACCTTGGTGATTTCAACACATGCAACAGGGGCTGACGTTATGCAGATTACAGTAAACGGTGCTTTCCTTTCCCCTAAATCACACACACACACACACACACACACTGGGCCTGCCTTCACTTCACAGCTTCTGTGTGTTTAAAGGCCTGCTGCAGGAAACCAACAGCCTGTCTGCTACAGGTAAACCACGAAATCCAAACAAGGCACAGAGAATTAATATTTACACAATTCCCTATATGAAGACGAGGTGAGTGAATCTGTGTGGCACAGGAAAAGACACTCGATCCTTTTCTGCCCTTACCTTCACAGCTCTTCCACCTAAACGTCGGGTTATAACTGACCGTGGGCTAATTCTGACCAACAAACCAAGCATGAAAACATGAAAAGCACGAGAAAGGACTGCTGGAGCCCACACCCTGATTACTATTCCCACACAAAAAGCTAAAAAAAAAAACGGAATCTGTTTTATCAGGATCTCAAGGACGCCTGATTTCCTCTATAATCACAACGCAGCGCAATGCTTTTGTCCGCTGAATCATAAATAAGTATCCGAGGAGCCTCTACGAGCAGTTTAATTATACACAGACCCAGCGACGGTTTGGCAGTAGGCAGGAAAAGCAGTTTCGCAGGTCAGATGGAAAAACACAGGTACCTCCAGCCCTTCAATTTGACATAAAAGCGACATTTCCATTTGATGAATAACGCCTGCTATGTGGCACAGCTCGCATATCTGAACACAAGGCCGCGGCTTTTCTGCCAGTTTTCAGTCGACAGGAAAGGCCTTATAATCTCATTAAAAAGGAAATCATACCCGGGCCATCACATCGAGGCTGTTTACTGCATAGTTAATCGTTTTAATAGTCGAGTCCAGCTCTTGCGCACAAAACAAAGGGGTTTTTAGGATCCGCAGGAATGTTGGCTGCTGTTGCAGAGCCAGAAACATCTATCAAATATCTCCTCACACAAAGATTACTAGTTCTCAGCCGTAGGCTCCCTTATTTTTTTACTTTGGTTTTTACCTTTGTCGCCCACTGTTTTCACCTACAGCCTATAGCCAACAACATATTTATCTACTTCCTTATCTCGATTAAATCGCGTAAATTACCTCAGACGTCACCTCACCATTTTCTACCAAAGCACAGGTACAGATAAACACTACATCCACTCCGCTCTCACACAACGACGGTCGCCGCTAATATAACCTATGGTCATTATTTTTAAAAGCAGCCATATTTATATATTTAACTAATAAAAAAAATACAAAAATATACCCTCCTGATCTTAAAGGGGACGTCGCGTATCTGTCCTTGTTAGGGCTAGCTGTCATCAGCCATCTTGCAAATCCTCATTAAAAAAAGAAAAGAAAAAAAAGTAGATATCCGCTGTAGAAACGCTGTAGGCTGTTTCACCAGAGCTGCTTTTCGGTAGCTGTCCTACACAAAATCATCAACGCCAGAGTCTCATTTTCAGTAGAGAAAAATACGCATTTTTCTCGGTATTGTAGGTCCGAGGGCGCCGTCTGGACAGGAGTAATTATCGTGGCCTGATGTGTCCCGTATGAGCCGACTCCGGGTTTCATAAAAATCCAACACGGTTGTGAATAATAATTTGTGTTTTCTCCCCCCTCCTCTTTTCTTTCTCTGTCTCTATCGGCCAGGGTTTAGAGAGAAGAGGAATGCAGGCGAACTGAACCGAAGCAAAGTCAAGACAGTTATTACTGCAGGCAGCTTCCGGTGATGACTTTCAAAGTAAAGTCCCGTTTTAGTGTAGCTTGTAAAATAATTTCGAGCGTATTTTTTAGTCAGTGTTAACTTGATGTGCTGGTTAAATAACTTTGTTTTTTTTGCTGCACTTTCTGTAATGTAATGCTTCCAATAAGTCCACTATGATTATTTTTTAGTTCTCCTTATTCTGGTACTTAATGATTGCACAGTATTGTGCTTTAAATTCACACATATGTTTTTAGTCTCATATTTATCATCTGTGACATATATTGGATTGAAATAATAGCACAATGTGAATATATGCAAATATCTGCAGTATTACCTGTAAATACTGTATAGTACTGATTCTTGGTCAGACAGAGTTATTACAGTTTTATCATTTTTTTAATTAGGTTTAACTTTTTTTATTTTCAATTCAGACTTCTTCAGAAGCAACTTGAGAGTGATGAAACATTTCTCTCACTGAAAACTGTGCGAGATGAACAGAATCAACTTTCTGGGATTTCCTTACCTGCTTTATTAAGCAGTTATTCACTGTTATTTCCAGGGAAGCTTGTTTTTGCTACTGAATTTTCTTTTCTTTTTTGGCCATCAATCAAATCTTTTGTTTATTTTCAAACTTTGGGATAATGTGGGTTGCAATTTAAAAGTACAGTTATAATGGTGGATGGTATTTGTAAGGGACAGAGAGTTGCAGAAAACATACACCAAAGCCTCCCAATATTTGACCACACTGACAAAGACTAAAACAAAGCACATTTCTTGTATGTTTTTATGCTAAATAGTCTGCTTTTTGGGTGCATTATATCATTTCAGTTTGCTGATCATTTATTTTTAAATGACCCTTGGCTCCCTTAATCAGTGATGTCAGTAAATACTTTTCTGATGATTTGATGATCCAATTTTATGGATTTAATTCCCAGTTTCAGGATGATAACTTAGTCTTCTTCACCACCTTTGGACCTGAACTACCCAAATCTGCAATTCCTCTAGTGACAAACTGAGGCTCCCATTTTAAAATGCTCAACTTTATAGCATTAAAAAGTGTTTTTACATTCTGGTCTAAAAACAAATTTTGGCTTCTTCTAACAACCCAGTGGGTGGTGTTTTGTATGTTCATGCACAGCCGCAGATTAGCCAGGGGTGCTCATGCTGACCGTTGTCGCCAAAAGCGCCAACAATGGTTATGTGAACCACAGAGCAATGAAGAAGGTGGCATTGTCTGATGAATCATGTTTTCTTTTACATCACATGGATAGCCAAATGTGTTGCTTACCTGGGAACATCCTGGCACTAGGCAAGCTAACAGAGTCAGTGTGATGCTTTGGGTAATGTTCTACTCAGAAACCTTGGATCCTGCCATCTATGTAAATATTACTTTGACATGTACCACCTACCTAAGCACTGTTGGAGACCATGCTAATTCTTTCATGATGGCTGTGCCCTCTTCCAGCAGGATAATGCACCCTGCTAACAAGCAAAATGGCTCAAGGATGTTTGAGGAGCACACCAATGAGTTTGACATGTTGACTTGGCCTCCAGGTTTACTAGATCTCAATGCAATCAAACATCTGTGGGATGTGTACAGTGTTTTTGTCACGTCTGTGTTTACTTCCTTTTTCAGCCATGGAGGCGCTTTTTAAAAAAAGCTTCCTAACCTTTATTGTGAAACCTCCTCGCAGAGCTTCCGTGCTGTGACGCGCTCACTGGTTGACCTGACGCATTTTCAGCCACCCCCTCCTTTCTCTCTCTCCCTCCCGCTTTAACCCGCTCCCCTCTATCCCTCCCTCCTTCCGGATCAACGCTACGGCCGTCACGTGACCTGTCACTGAAGTGTGTCACGTTTTAACCGGGAGGAGATGAGGGACGAGCCGGGAAGGAAGGGCCGGGGTTCATACATACTAAAGGGCTTACAGCATTTGTTAAAGGCCCGGACTCTACATTGTGTGCGTGTGCGTGTGTGTGTGTGTGTCATTTATTACTCACAGACTAAATGAACAATTCTTCCGATAAGAGATTTAAATAGTGATTTGTTCACTTTATTGATGAGTCCCATTACAGTTTATTAGTAACAGTCTATGATTGGTAACTCGTCTAATATTTAACTAAGGAAAACTCCTGCATTTAAATGTTTGAGTAAGAGTATAATTAGCGTGTATTCATGTGTTTATGAATCAGTCAGCTAA
This sequence comes from Apistogramma diplotaenia, assembly GCA_015052665.1. Classification (NCBI taxonomy): domain Eukaryota; kingdom Metazoa; phylum Chordata; class Actinopteri; order Cichliformes; family Cichlidae; genus Apistogramma; species Apistogramma diplotaenia. Next base: position 6,042 of record VOQJ01023134.1, on the reverse strand, counting down.
AAGAGCTCTTAATAGAATAAGAGCTGGAACAATTAATTGACAAATAAGTCGTGCTAAACTGTTTTGGTGCTGCAGCCATTCTCAAAGAAAAAAAAAATACCATCATCTCTAAAGTCAATTTTACTTTTGTTGGTTTTGTTTATGCCTGCATTAAAACTGCTCGGCTTTGACTTCTTATGTCTGAGCTATTGCTCAGACATAAGAAGGTGTTCGAAGACGCCATCTTGTGCTCTGCAAAATTATAGCACCTTCTATTCATTACTTTTTTGATGTCAGAGGTCAGAGGAAAATGAGCAGGTTCAGACTGCTTCAAACTGTTAGGAAGGCAACAGTTCAAACAAACTACACGTTACAACCGAAGTATGCAGAAGAAGCATCGCTGAATGCACCCGGAACCTTGAAGCAGATGGGCTACAGCAGCTGAAGAGCACACCAGGCGCCACTCCTGTCAGGTAAGAACAGGAAAACTGAGGCTGCAATTCACACAGGATCACCAGTACTGGAAACTGAAGATTGGAAAAATGCTGCTTGTTCAGTGAGGCTCAATTTCTGTGACTGAATCTGGCCTAAATTATGGTATTTTATTTTCCATGAGGTGTATTTTGTTACAACTCCACACTGAAAGAATTTTTGTCCTCGGCTCAGCGTATTGATTTTTGGGTGATTTTTTTTTAAAACTTCCTAATGCATTTATGTGGATCACTCTATATGTGAGAAGGCTATATGTTAAATGTAACAATAATATCCAAAAAAGTAGTCATTATTCATAATATCAGTTCCACTGTGGTTCTTATTAAAGTACAGTTTGACACCCCTGTGCAGATATACTGTAGGTATTAACAAAGAAAACAACAACAAAACGTATATAAAATTATATACACCCAAGTACAATTTTGAGATACCCCAGTATTTTCATTTCCTGGTGGATTGCACTGCATAATTTTTTTTTCTGTCAACATATTATATACACTATCACCTCTGGGTGGTTTGGACACACAAAATGTTGTGCATTATTCCAGTAAATCAAACCCCTCACCTTCTGGTATGACTTCATAGGCTCATACTGAAACTATTTGTTTGATTTATTACACTAATAATATCAGGGGTGTCAAAACTGGCCCGACAAAGTCTGGATAGCATCACAGAATGTGACAATTACACTTATCTGCTGTGGGAACCAGCAATATATAACCAGAAATACTACATAGGAGTGAAAACGTATTTCCTGATCTCAAGTTGTTTTGGATTATGAAGAAACAAGCAAGCGTGCAAAATGTCATTTAAATAACAGATTTCATTCAAGGTGGAAGCACAATGCACTGCACAAACCACTGCTGCAAAGATTGCAGCTTGACACTAAATAGATCAAGTAAAACGAAATAAATGGACACATGTAACAAAGTAAATTATTAAAATAATTAGAAAACTGCAAACAGGTTAAAACAAACAAATTGGTAACAATAAAATTGTAAAAATTATACATTTGTCCTGTCAAAGAAATAAAACTCATAGGAGGAGTAGAAATAAAATCAAATAATAATATCAACAGCAGTCCAGTAAAGAAGAAAACCTACATATGATTTGCAATAATACATTAATTAAGGCCAGAAACTAAACAGCTGAAACGTTTTTAGCACCGACAGTGTTGGAGCAGATCTAATATGATTTGGTAGGTTGCTGACCACGAAATGGAAACCTGGGGAATAAGTAGACACCAGATGATTTGAGAGGTCTGTCTGGTTCATGCATGTCAGAGAGATGTTGAAGCCTTAAAAACAAGCATTAACATTTAAAATGAACATTAAACAGAAGTCAAATGTTACTGTTTAATGCCATAAATAAAAATAAATGGACATTTACTAAATAGACATGGTGTTGAATAAATTGAAAATACTTTGGAAATGCCCATCATTTTATTATTTTCTGTTGTTATGAACTCGCCCCGGATAGGAACACTAACACTGAAATTTAATAGAAAACAAAACTTTTTTTAAAAAACAAAATTTAAGTCGAAAGTAAAAAATTCTGAAAACGAAGTGAAATAACAATGAAACTATAATAAATGTGCTCTACCCTAAAATCCAAAATGTTTACAAAGAAAGGCATATTATTATTAATGCCCCGGTTAAACGGATGTATTCATCGGAAGCGAGGCTTGCCTGTAAATGTAACAGAACGCTTCTTATTTGGCTTAATATTGAATTTCCTTTTAACAGCAGTAGGAAGCCCCGTTTTCACAGGGCATCAAAAAATTGGGTAAAACTCTTATTGTTCCTCTCCACGGAAATCTTTAGTAAAAGGCGAAAGATTTATACGATCTGAAGAGAAACAAGAGTGTACTGCCTATCCAGTCGACGGAAACCCGACCCCATTGGCAACAAAGCCATTAACAGTGATGGTTCACTGGTAATCGACACTACAAGTTACAAAAAACAATGCCACATAATCCAGAAGGAAAGACACGCGGATATATAGAAACTACAAGATTTTTAAAGTAAACGCTGTGAGTTTATTTTGCTCTGATCAACCGCCGACGGTACGGCGCAATGCATGATGGGATCCCACAATGTTTCCAGGGTTGTTCAAACGTGAACTCTAACGCAGATCTCGTGCTACTTGTTGAAGTAAAAGCGATGAAAGGGCATGAAGTACGCTGAAGTATTGTGTGTGTTTTTAAACGCGTTTAAATGTTAAACCGCATAATTTATTTTCGGAAAGTCCCGCCCCCTTATGTACGTAGCCGTCGTGACGTCACTCATTCAATTTTGGATTCCACATTTTAAAGCTTAACGCTTGCGTTTTGGCTGCCGCCATGTTGGCTTTCCGAGTCAGAAATGATGGATGAGAGGCTGGAGCTCAAAGTCATTAGTTAATTAATAGCCACCAGAATTTCACTCAATGAAACTGAAGCACAAACATCTTGGATGGTCCTTAATATCATTCAGATGTGCTGTTTAAAACGCTCAAGCAGTGCACACAGTGAGCAGGACCATTTCAGTGAGCCAGTCAATCGTTTTCTTGCTATGAAGGAGGACAAAAAACTATTTATTTATTTATATGTATTTATTTACAAATAAATATTAGTTTTTGTCATCTATTTGTGGCATGCTGGTTAGCACTGCTGCCTCACAAAGAATAACATCTAGAAGGTCTGGACTCAATTCCACCTTGGCCTGGACGTCTCTCTCTGTGGAGTTTGCATGTTCTCCCCGTGTCTACAAGGGTTCCTCCCACAGACATGCACTTACTGGGGTTAGGTTAATTGGTCACTCTAAATTGCCCATACATGTAGGCGTGAATGGTGGTCTGTCTCTCTGTGTTGGCCCTGCAACCGGCTGTCTACCCTGCCTCTCACACTATGTCAGCTGGGATAGGCTCCAGCACTCCTACAACCCCTGACCCTGAACAGTATAAGTGGAAGAAAATGGATGATCTCTATTTGTTTTTAAAGATGATTTTAATGCTGTAAAACTGGACTCACAACTAAGCTGAACACTTCCCAACAAACTAAACGTGGGATAAAGAATAAACACACAATACACATTAACATGAGCACGTAAATCCAGATTTAGCCTGGCAGGTTGATCCCATTTATAAAAGATAACCAAAAGATAACCAAAAGCATCAAAGAATCTTGAGTGGACCGTCTACCTCCAGCTCATCCTGCCCCTAGCACCCTCCTCTGTCACACTAACCCTCTGTATGTCCTTCACTACATCCATGAATCTTCCCTGTGGTTTTCCTCTTTTCCTCCTGCCTGGCAGCTCCATATCCACCATCTCCAAACTGCTCAACCTGAGGTATTCCTGTGATGTACTCATTTCTAATATTGTCAGTCTTGGTCACTCCCAATGAAACTCAAAACATCTTCAGCAAAGCCTCCTGTCTTTTTCCTTTCTTTTTTTTTTGCCAGTGCCACCGTCAGGTCTCACTACCATCTTGTAAACCTTCTCTTTCATGTTTACTGCTATCCTGTCACAAATCACTCCTGACACTTGTCTCCAACCACTCCACCCTGCCTCCACCCTCTTCTGCACCCGTCTTCTGCACTGCATCTATGTATATTATTTATATTGTAAAGTCAAATAATATGAACAGTAAATGTTTAGAGGCAAATAGAGCTTATGTAGAATTTTATGAGAGGTTATTAAAATAGCTTTGCAAGGAAAAGAACAAAATGAAAGGCATCACAAGAAAAACGCACTGCACTGTTAGCATTGCTGCCTCACAGAGAATGACATCTGGAGGGCCTGGGTTCGATTCCACCTTGGCCCAGGCCTCGCTCTGTGTGGAGTTTGCATGTTCTCCCTGTGTCTGTGTGGGTTAATTGGTCACTCTAAATTGCCCATAGGTGTGAATGTGAGTGTGAATGGTTGTCTGTGTCTCTC
>VOQJ01023126.1:1183-20484 GCA_015052665.1 Apistogramma diplotaenia | reverse complement strand
AAAGAAAAAAAAGAGCAGGTCAGACGAAAAGTTATGAGGGCTCAAATGAGGGGGGGGGGGGGGGGGGCAGATAAAGAATAATGCTGCATTTTAAAGGATGGATGGAATATGCTGGCTGTATTTGTTCAGCCCGCCATAAACATGAACGCTTCTACTGATGAGTTATAAAGTGACATCATTGTTCAATCCTTAAGTCTAGAGTTGGTCTGCGGTGCAGGGGGGGTGGGGGTGGGGGTTCGAAACCTGTGCTGAACTGAGGGTCAGACAGGAGAGGGGCACCACAACAAGGGAAGAAGCACTGCAATCACAACACAAAGCACGCACAGACTTGGATTCACTGGAGATAAGCAGACTGATGGCTTCGACAGTCTGAGCGCTGATGCTGTGTTTATACACCCGGCTTTACCTGAGTCAAGTTTGGAGTGAGGACATAACTCAGGTAAGGGGAAATGTAAAAATGAAAGAGTCTGGATGCACTTAGAAAGACAAAGTGCTGTCCCCTGTATGCTAATGTGTACAGGTGATGGCTTGAACCAATGACCTGCTCCATCTGACCTCTCACCTCCAGTCCAGGCAGGAGGGAAGGAGCAAGGAAAGGAGGGAAGGGGCTCGAGGGCAGAGAGTGTCAGAGTCACAGGCACTTGAGAGAAATGACAAAAAACATTACGACTTCCATTAAGGCACAACAGAAAAACTACACTCACAAACATCTTTGGGACAAGAACAGCATGATTCTCACAGTGGGCGTGAAGAGCTGCGCACAGAGCGCGGTGCACTTCAGAACAGATGCACGAGGAGAAGGTGGGTTTTCACGTCTACGCTCAAAAATGAGACAGTTTTACTCGGACAAATCAGTGAAATGCAGCTCCTCGTGGATCACCTGCAGTTAGCCTCCGCTGCAGCGGCTCAGCTGTGAGTGTCAAAGGAGGAATGCTGCTTCTTTCCCTAAACCAATGAAATTACTCCTCACAAGGATACATTACAGCCGGTGTGATTCTGTTAATCTGAAATGTGGCTGAGAAAAGGTAAAAATACACATGTGAAAAATCTGATTACCCTAATAAAAACAACCATGCATGTGTTACCTAGTCTGAAGAAAATACATTCAAATACTTCCATTACACTGACTGAAAGGTTACCACACAGAGCAGCTTTACACCACTTTACCCCCCACAACAGGTTTCCATTTAAAATCTTCTCACTAACATGCACTTTTCTTTTTCTTTGTCAACAAATGCCATGAAAACCTCCAGCGAACTGGTCCGTCTCAACACTTCCTGGCTCCAAAGTGAGGAAAATTTATGTAAACACAACCTGTGATGAACATGCGGCCGTGAGACTTCACTCACACACTTGGGTTGTTGGTTGGGAATAATAAACATTTGGTGCCCTAATGAGAATTTACAGAACAATGTTTTGGCATTTCAATATATTTAAATAATAATAAAAAAAAACAATAGTTCCCATTTCCCCCAGTGCAAACTCACTTAAGGTGTGCAATCAACACCAAGCTCCAGGTAAAAAGACAATACTAATTCACTCTTCTCTGGATTTTCATGGGATTTGCTGACAGTAAGATAAAGACAGAAAAAGCCTCGTCTTTGAACCTCCTCTGTGATTCTGCAGCGGGCGACGGCACCGGCTCTTTTCTCTTCTGGAGTCACCGGATTTCATCAAACAGCTACAGCTGCTCGGCCAGAATAAATCAGCACCTAAATCAGCAGAGGTAATTAGACACAGTGGACTCATGCACGCACACACTCGCACACAAACTGTGACACACACACACACACACACTCACGAACGCATGCTCACCAAAGCATGCAATACAGACGAGGCTCATCCGCACAGTATGCACGATGAGCTTATAATCAACACAGTGAATTTCATTGGCAACGTACGGAACAGTAATCGTGACAGAACTGATTCTGATCTTTTTCCTTCATTGGTTTCACAATCTGAGTCTGGATTTAAGTTGGGTTTTCTTCACTCCTCTCACACAGCTTTCAGTCAGCCCTTCCTGTTTGTTTTGCACTCTTTCTTTTGTGGACAGAGTAACAGTGTGTTAGTGTTTTTGCACGAGCTGAACAGTCCTCCTTACAGCACAGTGTTTCTCAAAAAACAATGTATACCCTATGTAGGTCACTACTCCGTAGTTTGGGCCCATAAAGTAGTGCACTAGAAGTACACAAGTGTCTACTGAGACGTGTGCCCTTGAGATGCAGAGGAGTGAGGTGATGGGTAGTTTAAGAGCGGGGAATAATTCCCTTCTTGTAGGCCACCAGGCCAGCTGCGGCAGCAGCAGACAGGAACGTAGAGACTCCTATGAACTTGAGGAAACCCCTGACCGAAGGCAGGTTTCTCTCCCAGAAGGTGGTGACGAATGGACGTGCTGGAACTTCCTGTAGGAGGGAAGGAGGAGAGGGCTTTAAGATACCGTTAGCCTGTCAGTTAGCATGTGCGAGGTGGCTCTAGTGCATCTGGATGTGTGCCTTTTTTCATGTGTATTATATGAACTTGAGACATGCTAGATTATTTGACCATGCTTGGGAGTAAATACATCGCAGTTTATGTCATACATGTTGCAAGCGTCACGCTGTTCTGGGTTCAAAAGTGCAGATAATGCATTGGTGTCTTAACCCTGAATTCTTTGTATTTTTAGCATTCACTGTCCTTGGCTTCTCAGGGCTCACTCACACATTCTGACTTTTAAAGTCTAAATGGTAACAGCCTGAATGCCCCAGTTGAAACTTCAAAATGGAAGCTTATAAATGGCATCATGGTAGTGATGTACATCTTTTCTCTACAGGCTTTTGTTCTGCGTGATTTCCTGTTGTACTCTGATTGGTGGGTTTGCAGACGCTGCCCCACTTTGGGAGTTTGGTTTTGGTCTTTGGTCACCGAAGTTCACTCGTAAATATGCGTCACAGAGCTGTTTGAGGCCACAGATCAGCACTGATGACCAAAGATTTCAGTGTTTCTTCTGTGATTTTTCATCAGAAACCGACTATTGAGTTTAATTCACATAAAGACTTCACTTACCTCATTCTCAGGCTCCGGTTGCCAGATCTGATTAGGGTGGAGTTTACCCATCGCACACATGACCTGCAAAAACACATTGGTGGTGTCAGATTTAGCTTTCAGTCAGTGGAGATGAGAGGGGAGAAAAGGACAGGATGTAAGAATGTAAGGCCGCAAAATAATGAACCAGCTGTATATCGAGAGAAAACTGTGTTATTTGTTACAGGTCTGAAAAAAAGATTTAATACCAGATGCTCTTCCTGATGCAGCCCTCCCCATTTACCCAGGCTTTGAACCAGCACTGGCAGTACAATGGTCTGTGTCTCTTCTGCTTTTGTTAATATTAATATTGCTGCATTAATGTAAAGGTATTCACATTTGGTCATTAATATTTCCTTTAAACATTTAATATTATTTTGCAGATTATTTTGTATTGATTTTTATTATTCTTTGATAAAATATAATGGTTCATTATCTTATGACTGAGTGATTGTTCCAGCTCCACTTGTGTTTACTGCTGGGCAGTATAACAATGCAAATTGCAGAGTAACATCAGCTGTGAGATTTGTTGGCTGAGCTGGACTCTGGGACCTGAGAACCATCGCTCGGCGTCATTTATTTACTGTTACATCGACATCATCAGGAGCAGGTTCAGGTGTGGCTACAGCAGATAAATTCCTCTAAGTGTACCAGCTGCATCATTTAAGTGGTTTACATCACTGTTACTGTATATATAAATATCTGCATCCTCACACTTCTACCTGCCTCTAACGAGGCAGTACTTTTATGTTCTCTGACCTCTCTGGCAGCTCTCTCTCCAGCTTGCACCGCCCCCTCCATGTAGCCGCTCCATTCTGTTGCCGTCTCTGTGCCCGCAAAGTACAACTTGCCAACTGGCTCCCTCAGCACCCTGCAGAGCGAAAAAAAAAGGCACAAGACAGGATTTTAGAGTTTTAGCTGATTTATAGGTTTGAAACATTGTTTTATTGCATGCACCAACATTTCAGTGACCTTGGAGATTACAGGGTTTAGTGTGCATTCACTTCATTTAAAACTTTTCTCTGAACAAATGCAATCACACATAATTTAGTACATAAAGCAATTTTTACAATTTTTTTCTAATGGCATCAAACACCATCAAACAAAGCCACACGTCTCCACTGGGTTCAACATTTAAGGACCAAAAAGCACTTTTGTTTTAACTTGTTTGTTTTAACCTGCTTACATGTGAGTTAATATTAAGGGTGGCTGAAGCTCAGGAGGCAGAGCAGATTGCCCATTAATTGGAAGGTCAGTGGTTTGATTCCCGGCGTGCCGAAGAAACCTTACTGAACCCCAGCTTGCTCTCCAATATGTTCACTGGAGTGTGCATGTTAGACAGAAAGCACTTATGTGTAGAAAAAACCGACTGCATGAATAAGGAACGCTGTATTTGAGCGCTTTGCTACTTGAGCACTTTGAGTGCAATACTGCTCTCTAACGCCACCTTATTTTTCATTACGAGTGGCCCTGCACAGCCGGTGAAGACATTATCCACATCTCCGTGAAATATGGCACTCATGCTGATTAACATGCAGTTTCAGCTTTTCATTTTTTCTTATGGAAGTCACAGAACTGTGACACTGATCATACACACCATGATCTCTGTAGCAAGCAGCTTCACCTGACAAGTGAAACCAGCCACTGCAACGTATCAAGCACCTGCACTGGAGATGCACTGCACTGGATCGTGTTTTGAGATTGTTTGCATACAGTTATAGAATTTTATGAGCGACGCGGGGGACATGAAATTTGCTCACACTCGCAATAAAACCATGAAATGAAGAAGAAACACTGCAGCAACACCATGCATTAGGAATGCCTCCAACAGGGCAGGTCTTTTAGTTTTAAATGATTTTCTTCACAAAATGTGAATTATTAGCTGACAGAACTGCCTTTGTGGTAAACATAATTAATCCCGCCACACGCAGTGTTGTGATCTCAGCGAGCGGCTGCACGGCCTCCCCACGCACAGGTTGATTTCACGGAGGAGAAATGACGCTAATTTGAAGAAACGAGCACAAATCCTGATGAAACGCAAATTAGCCATTAAAATCCAGCTGGCTGATGAATCAAATAAATTAAGTTTTAATTGACATGATCAGGTCATACCTTCATATTTAAGCAACAGGAAGGTTGAAAATCATTGTTTTAAAGCAGAATGGAATGTATGAGAGCCTCATGCATTATGTGGCACCTATTTTTGTATGTCTATGACAGAATGCAGGAAATGACATGTCTCATGCTCAAATCACACCTCTGTGTGTGTTTATGTGTGTGAGAGCGAGATAGAGCTCACCTGCCATACTGTGTAAGGATTCCTGGGGGGAAATAGGCTGTGTAGCAGCCTCCAGAGTACTCCTCTTCACACCAGTTTTTCTCCTCATAGTGCACCGGCTGAAGGAAACAAGAAGACACACAAGCAGTCAGTGAACTGATCCCACTGTATCCACACGACACGTGTGCTACTCTGCACCCAAACTCACATGTAAAGCCTCCTCTGTGCCCAGCACTCTGGAGTAAATCTCACAGATCCTCCTCAACCTAAATGCAAAGAGATGAGAGTTGGGATTAAACCGATCTTGCAGCTCGTCGGAGCGTTTCAATACTACTACTGTTTTCTACCTTTCTTCTTTGGACAGGCTGCAGAGTTTTCTGCACTTGTGGGCAAGGATGAATCTGGATGGGCGTGAAAGGAGAAATATTACTTATCAGAATACGTCCATGTCCCTACCATGTCTGGATGGTTTGATGATTTTATGACTTGTTGGCTCCATTAAAGAGAAAACTCAATCCGACATGTTAAAAACGTTATAACCCCATGGTAACCATAGGTCGCTAGGGAAAATGTGTATTCCTCAACTGGTTGGTGAGTGGTTGCTGGTGGTGGCTGGCTGTTGCTAGGTGAAATTGGTTGCAAACGGGTCTACGATGCTGCACCGAGAACCTCTGTGTGATTGCTTTGGTTGTTAGCAGATAGCTGAGTTTGCCTGCAGTTTGCATGGAAGATAACAGGCAATGGCTAAGCAGTGAAAGAAACAGAAGTTACACCCTTTAAAACATGGTGATTCCAGCAGTAAGGCTCAGCCTTTTCTTTTGTGTTTGTAGACGAGATGGCATTTTCCATAAAAACTACAGGAAACTGCGGCAACCTTGTGATGACCAAAGCATTCACCACAGTGCAACACTTTGGGACTAGTATCACCTCCAGCAACCACTCACAGAACACAAAATTTTCCCTAGTGACGGGTGGTTGCCAGGGGGACGCCGGCTGGCCTAAGGAGGACAAAGGTGACCATGTGATCATAGAATGTATTACCAGCCCATTCTGAAAGCTATCCCACAGTAGAGAATATCATATATATTGATGCCGACTACATGATCAGTCATAGAAAACAAATGGAATATTTTTTAAACTCATACGTTAATTTGGATCCTTTTGGAACCAGAGAATCAGACGTAGTCATACTTCTTGTGCTTTAGGTGATGGACTGTACATTATGAAAGTATAACATTATATGTATGTTTGCAGAGCTCTGTAATTCTGTACACACCCCATAATACAAGGTACAGTCCCATCAGGCTTTGTGTCATCCAGTGTCAGGCCGATGGGAGCGCCCTCGTCCTCAATCACCATACTGCCACAGTAACCTGGTGACACAATAAAATGTTAAAAAAACAGCACGGTTTCGGACGGCGTTCCTGCTCTCCTACAGTAGTTTTCACTTCGAGCCTACCCTTTTTCCTCCAGAAGTTCTCTCTGTAGTAGACCATGCACTTAATGACGGAGCCCATGGGAACACGGTGGATCAGCTGGTTCCTCAGTGGGGGCAGCTCAGGGTTAAAGTGCATCTTCAGATTCAGACCAGGAGGTGTGGCGACGATCACATACTTGGCCTAACATAGAGAAGGAGACAGTGTAGGACACTCACATGGCAGCAGGTTTCCAAGCAGCCAGCAGATGGAAGCAAAGAGCAGCAATGCCAGAGCGGCTTGTGATTAAGACTGTTTGTGAATGATCTTTGGTATTCAGATGACACTACCTCACATTATGTAGTGTAAAAATGTAGCATTTGGTTCTTTTTCTAATACATGAAAAAGAAAGCAACAATATAACAGTCATTTGCAGTACAAGGGAGTCAAAGTACTTAAAAGTGGAAGACTGTACTTAAACATAAGAGCAGCATCCCTGTGACCTACATGCATGTTTTCATTCAATTTATTATGGTGATGTGTGTGGAAAATGAAAATAAAAACAGAAAGCGATGACTTGCAAATGTTGTAAATTCATTCATTATTCACAACAGAACATAGAAAACATGTAAAGTATCATTTTAAGGAAGAAAAATAAAGTCATTTTGAATTTGCAGGAGTTGCAACACATCCCACAGAGGCTGGAACGGGCCAGTGGAGATTTGCAAATCATTGCATCTGGTTTTTATTTACATTTTACACAGTGGCCCAACTTTTTTGGAATTGCATGTACTGTTGATTAGTTCCCAACTTCAAATGGCCACACAAAGCAAGTCCTGCTTTATATATATATATAATCACTTAACCACTTCTTAGAAATATGGGAGAGTTTGAATGATTTCTCCCTTTGCACCTGTCAAACAGATGAATGTGAGCTCAGTAAGATATTTTCCTTTGAAATATAGCAAAGCAGAAGTGTAAAGTAAATACTCGACTCACCTTGTAGGTCTGCTTGTTCACTGTCTCCACCACCACCAGCTCTCCGGCCTGGTCAATCCTGTAGACTGGAGACTGCAGCTTCACCCGGTCTCCCAGCTCCCTCGCCATGCACTCGCTGATCTGACTCGAACCACCTACAAACTTCCTCTCCTTGAGTCAGAAAGAGAGCAAAGTTCAGTGACCACCAACAGAGAGAGCAGATGCAGCGAGTTTTCTCTTTATATTGAGTGGAACTGTGTCTGATCCCCCTTTAGAGTACCCCTCAGCGAGGCTTACATTTGGGAGTAAATCAGATCAAATCTCCTGCTTTATCCTGGTGTTATCCTCAGTCCACCCCCTTTTTTCCTTCACTACAAATTTCTGCATCTTAATTCAAAAGAAACATGCTTGCAAAGCTCAGGTCAGTAAATACTGAATGATGATGAGAGTGGGGAGCTGGAGAGAGATTTGGGCTGTCAGAGCTCTGATACACAAAATTAAATCAGCGCTGACCTTTTCCATATGGTTAGTGTCAACAGCTCTCTGGTCTCCCTGATCAGAAACACATTGTGTGCATTCCTCTGTGGCATTTGGATAAATTTGCCTCGCAGTTGCTGCGAAAATACAAGCTAAAGCTAAATGAGTCCTGGCACTGAAACGAGGTGCTTGTCTTGTTTGATTAAAGACAAGTTTATTTTTGCAATTTCGGATGAGAGTGGCACGGAAAGCCATGCATACCAAATCCATGTCCATATGTCTAATAGAACTGAGGAATTATTCTAAGATGACTTTGTCTAAATACTTCACACGGTCCTATGCATGTTTTAAATGTGAAGCAAACAGGAGTATGGTGTCACTTGTTCACCAGAACACAATTCCAGCCCTGAGTGGCAATAAGGCCATCAGAACAGAGTATTCCAAGAGAACATCTTTTGTGTGGACAGGTGACTAAGGTGACTGCACTGGGGCTGTGAAGGAGCTCCCACTGACATTCACCCTGAATCTCTGTGAGAGGCAGGGAACATAAGTCCACTGCTCGGCACGCCTCCTCTGCACAGTCTGTACTTTTTGTAGAAGATTCATGGAAAGCTGCAAGAGAATTTGTATCAGAAGATATTTGGTACAGTTCTGTGCAGACGTACCTGTCCTCCATTAGTGGTGGAGAAGATCCTCATGGTTCCTCCGCACTGTTTGACATACCAGAGGAACCAGAGAGCCGACACCTCGTAGGGTTCAGAGGTCACGTTCACGTTCACAAACAGTGTTGCGAAGCGACGAGCGGTACTAAGAGAGGGGTAAGTAAGAATTCTGTTAAAAAACTGAATCGTCCTTCAATCATGCTCTTTATATAATGCATGTGTTTGGACAGCACAAATAAACCACGCTGTCACAGATTTTTGTTTATTTGTCCTACTTTGACATGCAGGGACATGCATGTATGTACACTATACTGCCAGAAGTACTCATTCAGCATCCGAATTACTGAATTCAGGTGTTCCAGTCACTTCCATGGCTACAGGTGTATAAGCCAATCACCTAAGCATGCAGACTGCTTGTACAAACATTTGTGAAAGAATGGGTCGCTCTCATGAGCTCAGTGAATTCCAGCATGGTACCGTGATAAGATGATACCTGTGCAACACGCCCAGCTGTGAAATTTCCTCACTACTAAATGTTCATAATGGGGTCAGTGGATGCTGATGCACATCATGTGCAACTGTCTGCAGAGTCAGTCACTACAGACCTGCAAACTTCACGTGGCCTTCAGATTAGCTCAAGAACAGTGGCCATGGCCGAGCATCTGTATCCAAGCCTTACATCCCCGAGCACAATGCAAAGCGTCAGATGCAGTGGTGTAAAGCACACCACTACTGGATTCTAGAGCAGTGGACACGTGTTCTCTGAAATGATGAATCACTCATCTCCATCTGCCAATCTGATGGATGAGTCTGGGTTTGGTGGTTGCCAGGAGAACGGTACGTGTCTGACTGCACTGTGCCAAGTGTAAAGTTTGGTGGAGGGGGGATTATGGTGTGGGATTGTTTATCAGGAGTTTGACTCGGCCCCTTAGTTCCAGTTAAAGGAAATGCTTCAGGATACCAAGACATTTTGGACAAGTTCATGCTCCTGACTTTGTGGGAACAGTTTGGGGATGGCCCCTTCCTGTTCCAACACGTGTGTGTGTGTGTGCGTGCGTGCGTGCGTGCGTGCGTGCGTGCGTGCATGCGTGCGTGTGTGTGTGAAGACAAACGGGCGAATACGTTTGGCAGTTTGGTGTAGTTTGAAAGTTTAACTATATGCTTACTTCAATATAAGATAAATTACAGGACTTATTCAAACACTGGAGCGGTACAATCATTTAGCTAGTGCAAGACTGTTGTTTCTACACTGTTACAAAATATCATTTCTATTGTTGCATACTTTATATTTACAATGAAATTAGATTATCAAAACATCCTCATTCCCATCATATACTGAAGCTTCTTCATCAAGCACCTCTTAGTGTCATATTTAACAAACCAGCTATGAGCTTCAATATCAGCTTTCAAAGTGGGTTTTGTGTGTGTGTGTGTGTGTGTGTGTGTGTGTGTGTGTTACAAATAGACTGTAGTTTGCCTTCTAGCTTTGGTGAGTGAGATTCTAGTATTTTATGCTAAGCCTGTTACTTAGCATTAATAAGCAGGTCACCTTGCTAACCAAGCTTGCCAGCATTAGCCTATAACCTGCACTCCACCAGTCTGATATCAGCACATTAGAAACTAAAACAACGTTTCTTTTGTTAGTGGTCAAATTCAAAAGTTGTGTTACATCTCTTAACAACATAATTTTGCCCTGGTTTGCCCTGGTCACCGCTGGTTGTTAGTCAATTTTTTTAAATTAAACATCAGAATCGTTATTTGTCCAAGATTTCAAAATTGGGAGCCAAATTTTTAAGATGTTACCTGGTCCAGCAGAGTTTATCAAAGAGTTCCTGCATGGTCATCTTGTCCCACTCCTCAGCATGAGGAGCTCTCCAGGGAGCCTCTTTGGGAATCTGAAATGCGGCAGGATGAGTTAGATATGAAGCAGGTGAACAAGCTGTACAGTAAACCAAACTATAACAAGTATTGCTTTACCTCCTGGCCCATCTTATCCATTGTCCAAAAGAGGTTGTTGAAGTCCATCAAGGCAATGGGGTTCCACATGGGAGGAAAGGAGCCTTTGAATGGGTAAGACCTTCCCTGTTGGACACATGATTGCAGCCATCATCATTAAAACAATATTCTTCAATCATCAAATAAGCAAATCTTTAATAAGAAAACCAAAAGTTCATTTTCTCATATTGTTTTCATATTCCAGTAATATATGTACTGTATGCTCAATGCAAGTTTGGATTTAGCGGTTTAGCTGGCATTTTTATTGTTTTGATAAAGGTCTAAAGCTTCACTTTGAGGTGTTCCCTCACGCAGACAACAAGATTTGGAAGAAAATCACAAGACAGATGATGAAATACACTAAATGGTAAAGAAGTGGTTAACATGTCAACAACATATTGACATTGTCTTCAAAGATCTGCACGAGTTGACCTCTACCTAGCCAAGAGCTGTGGGGAAACTCGAAAAACAGCTTGTGCAATGTTTTACAACTGAATCAAAGATATCACGCGTAGACCAAATCATTAAGCATGATAAAATAGGCATAGTTCAAAGCCATTGCTCCTTTGCCTGCATTGGTTTATTGCTCTATTTCTCAATCACACAAAATACGTGCATCCCCAGAAGCAAACATGAGGGGCAGAGGTAGCATTTTCAAAAGGATCAAGGTCACTTAGGCAAAGTGTCACAGCAGTGCTTGGTGTGACCAAAGCAGAACTGCAGCTGCACATGAAGTTTTGTTGCTTTCTAGCAATGGTGTCTTAGGTGTGTGGAGGAGCAATACTGTATGAGTGTGTTGATGTAACCTCACGTAATCTCTCTAGCGTAACGTCATTGACATTTAGCTTGACAAGAACATTTACTTCAAACCCCATTAAACACAAGCTTCTTTGACAGAGAAAATAATGTGTGCGTGTAGTTTTGCCTTTGTGGAAACACTCTCAGCCTCACAGTGGATCACTATTCTGCTGCTCCTGCCAGCCCACAGTGCAGAGCTTCTGGAAGAACACTGTATTGTTTTGGTCTGCAGTTGTATTGAACTAATAATGACTGTATTATATGCACTGCCTCTCTTTAACTTCTGAAACCATTTTAACTGTGCTTTTACCACATAAAAAAAAGCAAATATCCAATTTAAGTTGCTCATGTCATAGTCCAATAATACAGCTGTGACTGTGCAGCTGTTATGCAGCACTAAAATCAAATTTTCATGGGTACTGAGCTAACTTAATGTCAAATTTGTTGGAATATTTCTCGGATTACAATGAAAAAAAACTCTGTTGGATTAACATGAAAAATGTACATTTGTTACTGTCATGGTCCTGTGCCGTGTGCCCAGCATTTTGTGTTTTAGTTCCTTTAGGTTCTGTTTTCATTCAGTTTCCTGGCCAGTTAGTTATTATTGTTTACAAATTGATTTCTGATTGTGTGTCAAGTCTGCATGGGTATCATGTTCATGTTACTTCCTGTTTTATTTTGATAGTCTTCTTATCCCTGTGTGTTGTGTTCTGTTTTGCTTCCCTTGTGGTGTGATTAGCGTCACCTGTGTCCCCCGGCTGTTGTCACTTCCCTCGTTACCTCACATGTGTGTATGTATGGTCTGTGTCTAGTTCAGTTCTTTGTCGCGTCATCCTAATGGATTTCCTCAGCTGTGTGCCTCTCTGTCTGAGCCTGGTGCATGTGTTTTCTAGTTTATGCTGCTGCCCCTGTCTACTTCTGCTTTGAGTCTCACCAGTAAAGCTGTGTATTTTGAGGTTAAACCATGGGAAGTGTTTCCTAGAGGAAATGAAAAGAAGAAAGACTGTTAAGTGGGAAGGTTTAAATATTGAAGTCAGTATTAAAATCATGATGCTATATCAATATGAAGGGTTCTGGACTTTCTCTGACCAAATTAGGGGAAACAAATGATCCTGCATATGACTGAGGGTTGCAAATGAAAACTATGTACATCTTTACTGCTTGCGTCTTTTCATGGCACGATGAGGATGCTGTTTACCGCTGAGCTCAGTGTTGGGAAAAGTTTGTGACGGCAAGAACAGAAGAGTTTAAATTAATTAAATATTCCCTTGGTCTTATTCTGTGCCATGACAAATTCTAGATGAATGAATTATTTTCTTGTCACTTGGAGGGCCACAGAAAAAATAAATAAATGCTGCCACTGGCCCATGGGTCATGCTCTGAGAACCCTGGATCAGTTACAAACAGATTCCTCCTTAAATCAACAAAAAAAAGGAAAAGAATTCAAGGAAAAGACTTCTGATGAATAAAAATAGCCTGGCAGAGTATGTCACTTTCCAGTGCTTGAAACGGGTAAAAGTAGCTCTGCAATCATGTGATATTACTATATTTAGTCAGATAAACATCTATTGAAATGATACAATCACCTTGATTTTTTTTCAAGCAGATGAGCTTAATTTTTTGACAAAAATATTCATAATTTCAGTAGAGCTTAATAATGAACCCAAATAAAGTTATTCCTGCCATGGTTTGGTAATCAGTGTAATAGGGCCTCACATCCATCGCCCTGTGCTTCTGTAACTTACCACTTCCTGAGATTAATTCTGTTGCAACCAGAATTATAGTTTTTTCATTAGATGTTATCTTTTAGTTTTAGGTTTTTGTTTTCTTGTGTCACTTCAGATATGATTTACCATCACGTAGCCCTGCTGCACAGAACTCATAGACAGAGAAGGATGATGATGATGTGTCTCACAGCGTAATGTATCTGCTACCGTGGTCAGAATAACAGGTCTGTCTCCATGGTGACCACGGTCAAGTGAATACAGAAGGAGAGGAGAGCAGAAGAGGGGAGACGAAGCGTGCCAACATCTGTTTCCACATGCACGAGCAGGGAGTCATCCTCAATCACAGGACCAACCAAACACTACTTGAAGACACAGGTGACTGGACTGCAGAGTGGAAGGTCTTCAGACAATAATTTACAAAATTGACATATTATTTTACTGCCTAACGGTATATACAGTGCTGTGAAACACCTGTGTCTTTGTCACACTTGCATGTGGAATAAAAAAAACAATGGCCACTTGCCAGTTGACACAATCAGTTTAGGGGACATTTACATTTTCACACAGGGCCCTTAATAGCTGAAATTTACAAGCAGCATCTTGTATTTACTCTGGTCATCTTTGTCTAATATTAGAATGTGTTTGATGACCTGTAACAGTCTGACCAATGTGAAACAGAAATCAGGAAGGAGGCAGATATTTTGCAAAAGCCCTTTACTTCAACGACCTTAAAGTGGCTCATATTAAAGAGCCCTTGTGATGCTTTTAGAGTTTTCACCTTCCTTTTACAGTAGGCTGTGATACACCTTTCTTGATAAAAAGGTGCAATTCTAAATAGTATAACATATCTGAGTATTGCCACTGGTATATCACCTGGCTGTGAGCTTAATGAGACTACCGGCCTCAGACCAAACTGCTGACATACAAACTTAGCAGCTACCAGCTGCTAACAACTAAAGATTCAAGTGCTGAGCTTATTAGAACAAATCTCATAGAAGGGAAGTGCCATCACAGCACAGGACCAGCTGGATGCTAAATGTTGCTATGTGTCTAGTAGAAGTATAAATGTGCAGAGGTTGGTACCAAATTTAGGAGTTTCTGCTTATTACTATTCAGTTTTACACAGTTTAACCTTTAAACCCCAAGTTATCAAAATAGATCACCTAATTTTCTTTTCTCATTTCTAGGCATGAGTGACATTAAAAAACTCCAGTAAAGACTAAAATTTCGATTTATAACATTAAAAAGTACACACACAGATGTTCCTGAACCAGTTCTCTGTAGCTGCAGCTCTATTAGGTTTCATGCAACAGATGAACAACGATGCTGCATCTGTTAGCAGCCGGTGGCCTCTTAGTGAATATGCAACAACTCGACAACCTTCTGGAAGCGGGCTAAACAGATACAGCCGGCACAGCCATTTCCCTCACTGGTCCTACGAACGTGCAAACATGCACAGCATCCAAAGTGCTGCAGGAGCCAAGGGACAATCCCATGCTCTCTCCATCTCTGATAAGCAAGCACAGTATTTAATCAAAGTCTGTTGCCCCATCTCTGATAGTGATCCCTCATTAATAAATCCAGTGCTGAGAGCTGCATTTGCCTGTTAGGCAGTGGCTTGCTGATAAGGGAAAGCAGTACTGGCCTTTTGGATTACAATCTGCCATAGAAAAGCTGATTAGCTACACGGCTTGCTTGAAAGCTAGCCGTAATTACACAATGGCTTGGGACACATGCTGGTTTACAATTACTCTAGCTTTTGTTCTGTGAAGAAATGTAGACAGTGTCACATGGGTTAGATCACTGTAAATAGCACCATGTGTGCTTACTCTTCATGTAAAGTCTTTCTAAGTTGAGACTTGTGTCACGACAGGGAACTTTTTAGAAGATTATTCTTCTGAATAACTTCTCTGCTAATCCAAAGCTACTTACAAACAAAACAGTGTAGTAAAACACCAACACACACGTTTGAAAGTCCATGTAATGAATTGTAGGTAACAGAAGTTTTGAATGGGGAATGGTTCCAAGTTACTAAATAATTATTGGATTAAAACCATTTCTATCCTGAAAGGTATACATGTGGCAAGTTGCCAACATAACAACGGACAATGGTTTCTAAAATCCTGACAATACCTTGTGTATATTTTTGTGTGATCATTTTATTGGGCCATTTTTGGGCTTTTGTGGTTATCGTTGTTTGGCAAGGTTTCATTTTTATTTTGTTTCTGTGATTATTCTAAATCCTGATTTAGAATTAATCTTATGGGTTAAGTAGTCTTAGAGTTTAATATTGGTTTCTTATGATTTAGTTGCTTGTAGCCTCTCCATGTTTAGTCGAGTGGTTGTGTCTTGCCTGTGTGTCTAGTTATTTACTTCCTGCTTTATTGAGATTTGTCTCTTGTGCCTTGCTTTTAGTTTTACTCCCTATGTGTCATTTTTAGATGAAGTTCAGCTGTGTTTTGTTCCCCAGGTGTCTGGATTATTGTCTGTTCTGAAATTGGTTGGTTGGTTTTCTGTTTATTTAGTTCTGCCTTAAGAGTCCTGCAGTTGAGTCCTTCTGCCAATAACAGAGAAAGCCAAAGCAGTGGGAGTCACTTCCCTCACAGCTGATTAGTAAGCTCAGATCACCAGCTGATGAAAGACATCATCTGAACCTCAGGTCCCACTATGCAGATTGCCATCCATCCATCCATCCATCCATCCATCCATCCATCCATCCATCCATCCATCCATCCATCCATCCATCCATCCTCTTCCACTGGAAATGGCAGATACTGCAATAATTTTTTTAATTTATTGTTAAGATAGCACTTTTATAAAGCATTGGTTACAGCTACAATTTGATGTGAAAATTATCAAACTCTGAAAACACTCCCAGAGAGGGAGCAGGACTCCTAACTTCCATGTCATATCACATTAACACTTGCTGGGGGACTATATTTTTGACAATTTATTGTTGTATTTTTTTTTGGGGGGGGGGTATACTGTAAGCAGACCATGAAACACCACTAGCGTTTATTTTAGTTTTTGCAGAGTAAGCTGGAAGAGCAGTGACAATAGAATAACAGCTAACCGCTCAGCTACCCACACATATGCATACACAAAAGCACGGACACGTGCACACACAGACAAATACACTGTCTCGCAGTGATAGGGGTGAGCTGCTTTTGATGAGGCATGCTGCCATGGAAACCAGCCAGGAAGCTAGGAGTGGCGCGTGCGAGTCTGAGTCTTTGAGTGGATCTTACAGAGATAGTAGCTAGGGAGACACAATCACATGGGAGCTCCCACACACCAGTATGGATGAATTTAGGGCTCCCATATCATATCACAGCAGCAGACGTGAATTTTCTGACTGCGGTTGGTCTGTGCTCATGCTGGTGAAATTTCACAGTACTGTTTAAGTAGGTTAAGTCAATAATACATCAGTGCTAGGGACACGGTGGTGAGATGGCTAGCACATCGAAGACCATGAAACCATGCTTCAGGTTAGCTACTGAATAAATGACTGAATTTATTCAGTAACTCACTTGCTTAGTTAAAATTTGCCTTTTCCCGAACTTGGATGGATTAGATTCAGCCAGCAAAACACAAGGTGGCCTTTTTAAAAAAATAGTGGTGAGTCTGCCAGTAGCATTCAGTCAGGACAAGCGAGGCAAGCAGTGCTCGTCGAGTCCAATCTAAGAACAGACATTAGCTAAAACGCATCAAAGTGAAAGTGATCCCTCTCCTTTCATCTCAAATGAAGTTCAATAAAGAAGATCTGTATTCCTCCTCTGTCTGCACCTCTGCTTTCTCATGCTGTCACATCAAAGCTGACATCATTGCTATAGACCAATCATTTATTTCTTCATCCAATTACTCTCCACTCTCCATCCTTTAAATCTCACAGATTGCCCCTGATTCTTCCTTACAAACTCATTGATGCAACACACCTCTTCCCCATCTCTACCTCACTCAAGTCACTCAGTCTAACGGCCAAATAGAGTAACTGAATTCTGTGTATCTATAATGCCATAATGCTCTCTCCTTATTGAAACAGCATCCTGTCATAAAGCTTCTTACCTGTTTGCAGACATCCATTACAATACTGACAAATGGCTACTGTAGCTGGGAGCTCCGCTTGCACTGGAAACTTTAGCATGTCCCCATGCCGTGGGGGTGCCCATGCCCCATAAACAATGGCTGAAGTTTGTCAAAGAACACCAGTTACAAGCTGCACATCATGTGGAACCAGAGCTAGCATTAGCAAGTAGATTTATCATCATAACAGGTAAGTTTTCAGATCAGCATCTCTGACAAGTTGCTAAGACGTTTAACCAGCTATTTTACCAAAGCAGCAAGGTGTAGGAAGCAGTCGGCATATTTAAGAGAATAAAATAAAAAAATTAAAGTAGTCTTCTTAAACAGTGTGTGGTGGTTCTATTCGTCTCCACACATGACATATGGGCGGTGGTCTTTGGAAACCACTATTGTAGCATGTTCTCATATGTATATTTCTGTATGTGCATCCCCCACACGGTAGAAATGTGCATCCCCCACACGGTAGAAGCTCAAAGACCACCTTTGAAGATAAAAGATATTCAGTGCCTTGAATATAGCCAAGATAAGCTCACTCCACACACACACACACACACACACACACACACACACACACACACACACACACACACACACACACACACACACACACACACAGAAAGCTGCCAGCCATGTTACTCAGTGCAGTGATTTACAATAGGGGTAGGACCAGGGGACATGGTAGCAATGGAAAATTAAATCAGGTAGAAGAACACAACTCTGTTAAGGACAGTGGTGCGGCCACACTAATGAGATATCGAGCACAGAATAACAGGCACAAAGAAATATAGCCCGAGTGTCTCTTTCTTCCTTCCCTCTTTGCCTTTCAACCACTCAGAAAAGAGAAACTGCATTACTGAAATCCCTCTGGCAACGATTAGCATCTAGTCACTAATGCTGGGGGAGGGATGGGTGGCTGGCTGCTCTGTAGACAGATTGAAAGCTACAGGAACATTTAGGGTGTTTTTTTTAATATTACCTTAGTCTTCTCTACATAACTTGGGAAAAAGACATGGGGGCAATGCTCTCTCAAACAGCAAACTTCAGGGCTAAAAACGTCATTGCCAAAACCAAAGTGTTGTTATAGTAAAGTCAGTGAACAAGTGTGTGAATTTTGATTGGTCTAGCATGAACGGCATGCAGCTATGGCGTGAATTTGAACATGTTGAACATGCTAGGCCACATTGTTCTCAAGTAATGGCCAACGCTAAAGTCTTTGTGGAATGGATGCTGCTGATGTCAAGGCTGTGACAATAGTGTGACTTTTTCTTCGAAACAGCCGGGCTAAAAATGACTCCATCATCGTCATCATCTCTGATAAGTAAGACTTTAACAAATTTGCTCATTAACACATAGGCAAACATGAAACTCCTGGCCTATTCAAGTCTGATTATACAGATTGCATATTTCCAAATATTTCAGCCATTTTCCCCCCCAAACCACTGTCAAAACCAAGGAAAAAATACAAAGAGAAACCTGAGCTGAGTGTGAAATCGCCTTCATTTATGGTCACGCTGGTTTCTCTCCTCTGTTTCACTGTGTATGCAGGGACTGGCTAATATACTGTAGCAGAGGACAGACCAGTGAAGTAAAGTTTATAATGCTGACAACAACTTGTTATTTTATTATAAAGAAAAAGATTCCTAACAAATGTTGATCCTTCAAATTCTAGCAAGGAGGCTAGTTCTGTTAGCTTGTGCGATCCTTTACAGTTGCAACCTTGGCCAACAAATGTATAAAGTCAAGCTGACAGGAGACGAAGCAGCGGGGGCGAGTGACAATCGAAGATTGTTAATGAGTGCATAGATCCCGGCTACTGAGTGATGCCAGA
>VOQJ01023117.1:6895-18188 GCA_015052665.1 Apistogramma diplotaenia | reverse complement strand
TTAACTTTGCATTTCCATGGAATATACACATACACATTTATACATAGCGAGTTAGCGTTATGGCCTTTCACCCCAGGCATCTGTAATTTACACACCAGGAAACTGAATAAGAGGTTAAGAAAATGAATGGATGCAGCTGGCATTAATGGTCATAGACAAAGTGTTGGAATTAAAGCAATCTGGGGAGTGATGATCGTTTTAAAGGAAATACAGAAGTGAGATAGAAAGGATACATCACCAGTAATCCAACCTTGTCGCACCTGCACAGCTACAGGATGACATTACAAACATGTAGAGTGAACTCTTAAAATTTTGTCTAAATCCTACCTGGAACAACTCCTGACACCGTTTGTACACAGAGGTGTTCTAAAGACTCACCTACTGTCACAACCACAGGTGTGCAAAGCGTGAACTACTGTGGTGGACAACGAATTAAAAAAGGAAAGATGGGCTGAAATAAGACTTAAAAATGGCAGCCTTTATAGTACAAGATGTATGACTACACACTTTGTGTTCTGGTTCCTGTATTATACTATAAATAAAACTTGTTTGTTGCTCACTAAAGGCTGACTATAGCGTAAGATTAGAAACATTGTTCCGTTTGAACATTTCTTTCCTCCCAGTCTGTTTGCTACATCTTGTAAATCTTCAATAGGAAATATTTTACCTTTCCAATGAAAACATCATTTGCTTAAAGTGACTGACAGCAGGTGTTTGTCTTTCAAGTTTGATCACTTCCCCGTATGAGTGTTGTCTTATTTAGATCGCTGTAATATGCATGTGTACACAAATACACAGCACGAGAACGATGAAGAAAAATGGAAATACGCCGATAACCGAAGAATGCTGGCAGGCACGACTTACCACCCGGCGCGAGTCTGGCTTTGCTGCCTGCAGCTGCTCAAACTCTTCGATCTTACTCTGATCTACGTCGTCCTTCAGCTCCCAGGTGCTGTCTTCATACGGCAGAGAACACCACTTCACCAGGTAGTACACCACTTCCTGTACCGAAGCAGAGGAGAATTAGCGCTGAAAAAGACTCGAGCGAGGCCAAGCTTTGCTTTTACAATATTAACAAAGGCTGCGAGGAAGCCCATTAGGATGGCCTTGGGCATTTCTGAGATACAAAGACATTGCTGGAGTGGAGAATCTTCTCAAAGGAACAAAACCGTGAAAAAAATGTTTAGGAACTTAGACAACACGCAATTCGCGCATGTGATGAAATGAAAGAGGATTCACTTTACCTCTCGTGTGTCTTTATCCTCGCAATATGACACCTCCAGCACTCTATCTACTTCTACGTAGTCAGGGTTAAATGGCTCCTCTTCCATCTGAGCGAGACAGAAAGAAAACACAGAAAGAAAAGAAAAAGGAGAGATTAAATAAAGGGAATAAACCGAAGTGCCCACTCACCATCTGGAAACTGAGATAAACATCATACTGTACCGAATGAGTGAGTAAAGCGATTCAAATATATGCACACAGATGTGCCTGTCCTCACTAATCAAACACACAGAATGGAGCATGCACTCGTGTCCTAAAAAACACACCAAACTCTGAAGACACGCCCCCACTAATAGAAATGTCCTCAAGACAAACAAACAAATAGTTTGTGTCCACACAGGGGTGGTGCACAGTATGTCCCCAAACACGTCCTTACATCTGCGAAGAAGAGCGCCCTCTGCGCCTGTTTCATCTTAAAGCGTTTGATCTTCTGCTGAATCCTCTTGTCCTTCTCCAGCTGCTGTTCTGTGGCCCACTCACAGTGTAGGTAGGAGCTGCCACACACACACACAAAAAAAATCTGTATAAGGCAAGAGACTCAGAAAAATCACTTAAACAGCATCTGGAGGAACTGCTGAGGCCAGCAGGTGTGATCACAGATTGCAGATGTGGTCACAGTCTTTACTGGCATGATGTTTCGGCTGATCTCCTTAGTCATATTTGTTTAGAAATATTCAAGTGTTACATTCATATTTCCATCCGTGTTATCGTTTGGCTGCGAAGTGATGAATGTGATCTGGCTGATGACAGATTATCTGCCACGTGAAAAGAAATGATTTTTCTGGGAGGATGAGTATGGCACATAAATCCTCATTTCCAAATGAAAGCTAGAAATTTTATTCTTATTTATTAGCAGAAGAAGAAACACGGCTGTAATCATAGCATGCAGTACATGTCAATGGGGAAAGCTCTCCCAAGTTATTATATATACTATATAAGTTATTATATATATTATATTGCCACAAACCACCCAGACACTATACCTGAATATCAAACTTACTAGTTTTTGTATTTCACAAAAAACTCTTCCCCTTCAATGACCACTCCTGGCGAAACCTACAGAGACAGAATGTAAAAACATAAGAATCAGAACCAATAGTGATATAATGAGGGGGCAAGAGCATCATAAAAAAAGATATGTATTAACCAATAAATTGGGTATCAACCAATAAATTCTATCAAGCTAAAAATTTGCAAGCGAAGCTTTTATCATATCTGTGGTTTACGATGTCCCAATTGGAAAAGGAAAACAATAATATTAAATATTTACCTCCTTCTTAACAATACGAGAAGACATGATTTTGTCAACAACAGCAGCATCCTCTTCACTGGGATTCTCCTACAAATGCAGTGGAAATGGCAGAGTTAATGTCAACTGATAGATGAATAACAGTCAACCCTAAGTACGACGTCGCATAAATGCCTTCGCAGTGACAAAAACATACACCTGATGCTCTTGTATGCCTTATAGATTATAAATCCCCATATTTTCTGCATTACATGGAAAATATCTATAGAAATATGAGTAAACATCAAGGGGAAACTCGGACACTTTAAAACATTAAAGAAAAAGCAGTCTTCACAATAATCCCTTCCTAACTCATCTACTGTTGCATCTAAATCATTAAAAAAATGGACAGTGAATATTATATTCCTTTTACAGCCTTACTGCAGGGGGTCTGGTTTGTACGTCACAGCATAGTGTAAAAAGAACAGGCTGTTCAGCAGAGCAAGCAGTCCCATTGTATTCCCACCGAGTGTTTGTGTTCTTCTTCCAACAATGTTTATGTGCACCATTTCCAAAAATAATGCTTTTCAAGTTGAAACTCTAAATGTGTAAACAGGGGTCTGTAGTCCTGAGAAAAACAAATTACACTCGTACTGCTTCGGTGAGTAGTAACGAGGTGCTGCTAATCAAATGCGCTTAATTAACTGATCATTAACAAGTGTCACCACCTCTATAAAAGCGGTTTGGCAGTTTGCTGGTCTGCACAACTCAAGATTTGTGTTAACACAGTGCCACAATCTTCCCAGGAGTGGACGTTGTCCAGCAAATTCACGCGAACCACAAAAAATGCCAAAAACTCAGCCTCTGCAGACCTCGGTTAGCATGTTAAATGTTAACATTTATTTTAAGTTCATGAAGATACAATTAGAAAAAGACTGAACAAGTATGGCTTGTTTAGAAGGGATGGCAGGAAAAAGCTTTACATCTGAACAAAATACAATGCTTCTGGAACAAAGTGGAGAGCTTTGGTCATAATGCACAGTGCCGTGTTTGGCAATTCCCAAAAACTGCATATCAGCACAAACACCTCATAGCATCTGTCAAGTGCTGTGTTGCAGCCATAGGACCTGGGCACCTCAAAGCCACTGAGTAAACTATGGACTTCTCTGTATACATCTATACAAAGTATCTACAGTCAAATGTGAAGCCTGGAAACTGAAGCTTAGTCCAAACTGGGTCATGCAACGGGACAATGATCCCAAACACACCAACAAATTTACAACAAAGTGACTGAAAAAGAAAAGAACGAAGGTGTTGCAATGGTCCAGTTAAATCGCAGACCTGTACCCACTCGAAATGCTGTGGTGGGACCTTAAGAGAGCTGTGCATAAACAACTGCCTACAAACCTCAATGAACTGAAGCAATGTTGTAAAGAAGAGTGGGCCAAAATTCCTCCACACCAATCTGAGAGACCGATGAAGCCATACAGAAAACCTGTTACTTCAAGTTATTGCTGCTAAAGGTGGTGAATCGTGGGGCCCACTCACTTTTTCACAGGACTGCATAAAGTCCTGCGAAAAAAACTCTCACACGCTGAAGCCGTATTTTTACATTACTTTTTTTTTTTAAATGAAAGAACTGAAATGAAACGCATTTCCTGCAACAGATTTATATGCAGAATTACTTACTACAAATAGCTGAAGAGCAGGTTCCTTGGGCGGTGCAGTACTGGTTTTCTTGGCTTTCACAATAACCTTGACTTCTTCATCTGACAACCTGGTCTCCAGTTCTTCAGCATACTTTTTCCTCTTCACCTGCCGATTAGAACGCCTCTTCTAAAAAGAAGCCAAACGAGGAGGAAGAAGCACATTTAGACAAAAGAAAAAACAAAGTGATCTCAAGTAGGCACTTTCCTTAGGTGGATATGGGAAAATAATACCCAAAGCATTGCATTTCTTTTGATATGTTTGCATGAAAATGTCCCGTATGGCTCTAAGAATGACGTCCGACCAAGACTGCAGATGTCGCTGAAAGTCATGAACATGGACAGCTCGAAACATATTTCACTCTTTATTGGTGTGCCCGTTATTAGACCTGCGTTATTTATTAACAAAAGCAACAAGGTAACTACTTCGCAGGGGTTGCCAAAGCGAGGCAGTAAACTTAACTAAAGAAAGCACACTGCTGTATGATCAGGTTCGTGACTGACTTATCGAGGCTCCGAGTATCCCGCTGCTTAGTTAAGATAAATTCCGCATTCACGCTTCATGTGATTTAACAGCAACAACATCTAGAAACTTTATTAACGTGTGACTAATGTGGAAAAAATGTAACATTTTATTATCAGAAATTATAATTTTAGAACCACACGAGGCTAATAATCCTGTCTACTACCAAATTATGGATGTTGTGCTTCTTCTTGCTGGTTGAAAACATGAATGACACAAGCATTTAACATTCACATATTCCCACACTCAAAATGATAATATAGATTTTTTCCAATGTGTAGGTCATCACCCAACAAAACCTATTACTGGCCTTGTTACATTACTTTAAACCAAGTGGAAAGTCTAGAAAAAAACTGCCTCGAGTCAGAAAAAAAAAAAGCACAAAAGTGCTTTAAAAACCAGCTTCTTTCTGACAAGCCTTTATAATTATCATATGTGTGGGCTGTTGCATCCTGCATCAATACACGAGCCCCTCCTAATGATAATATGTAGTTAATTAGGAATAAATGCCACTGAGCCACAGTTAATTAGGTGTTCAGTACAAAATCCCTGTGGAGATATAACCTCACATCCACAAACCCAAACTGACCAGAAGCGGGAGTCAAACCTGCCGCATGCCACAACAGTAGGGCTGAGCCCCTGAGGAGATCATGCTCTTGTTCCAGCTGGCGGCCAAGCTACTTTGACTTCTTCCACAGGATCATCATAAATGAGTCATCTACCGACTGCTTTAATTAAGGCCTGGGGCGCCATTTAGTGGGCGTAATTATATCACAGAACACACTGCAGTTAGTGGGGTGTCGTCCCCAGTCATTCATTCATGTCACTCATAACCTTTTGGATATCCGTCAGACCCTAACAGCGAGGAAAAAGGGGCCCCACAGCCTAGAATTGCGTTTTAAATGCTAAAGGGTAAACTCAGGTGACACCTTCTTCGATTCTCCGCTCTATCGCCGCATTGATGCTCTGACCTAGAAAACACCTCTGCTGTCAGTTTTCTCCATCATCAACATAGATGAGAATGTGTACTTGCGATAGCCACCCACTCTCTGTGTGACCTCCACGTGAACCAGAGCGTGAATCCTTCCAGGCTCAAACTAAAGCTGTTAAGTCTTCCACTATGCTCAGCAGCGGCGTGAACAGCCAGGCCGAGGACACCACTTCAGTCGCTCACTTTTATCAGAACGCTAACAGGAAAGTGTCTTTTATTTCTCCTCTCAGCAGAGGTGCGACACCACAGGCAACAACACCTGAACCACATCTGAATGAAGCGGGGAAATAAAGCAGTAAAATTCCACCTTGAATCCGACTGTCGTCTCATAGGTTCATAATTTGATTTGATAAAGTGCAACGAAATACGCTTCACTTTTCTCCAGGTCTTACAGCCCCTGTTGCTTGTTGACTTGTAATGCTCATGTGACTGCATACGTGTGTGTGTACACTTTATACTGGAACCCACAGAGTCATCGTCCTTTAGTGTGTGTCGAGGGGGAGGGTCATCATCCGACTCCTCCGAAGACTCTTGCGTTCGCCTTTTCTTCTTTCCGATCTTAATGACAATTTTCCTGAGGAAGAAACAAACGCACCATGAATACAATGGAAAACAAGGTCCAAGGACATAATTTTACTGCACTTTGGGCATATTTTGGAAGGACAAAAGCCCTAAAAGCACAATCCAGAGGCTACCGGTCATTACTTCCAGTCCTTTACTGCTCGACCGGCGCACAGTGAAATTAATCTACAAATCTCACAAATGTGTCCGTGTCTAAATGTGACGTTATTAAAAATATCTCTTTTATTAACTTGATCAAGTGTGTGAAGTCCTAGAAAAGACTGTGCAGGAATCCGTTCACTTCGCCGGTATACGTTTACTACACGGGCAATTCGGCTTGTTTGTTTTTTTTCCACAATTTTTCCACATAGAACATTAATGCAAAGTGAATTATTTTTCTAAGAGATCATCACAGGGGAAAGAAAACCTCAGAAGAACTGACATTTATTTCAGAAGAAACAAGGTTGTTTTGAACTGAATCTACACTGAGACATTTTAACAGCTTTTAAGTGGGTGGATAAGGAACTACTTTCAACAAAAAGGCTATCTATAATGGATTATAAAGCTGGAGAGACAACCTAAACTGCTGGACTTTAAACTACACATGAATAGCCTCCTGCACATCCATACAGTGAAAAATAACATTTGTTGTCCACAAAGAATAAATGCATTTGCAGCCTGAATGTCCCTCTGTATAAGCTGCTGCATGCAGTTCTGAACCCCAACATACACAGAAGAGCAGCAGTGGACTGAATGTAGAGAATGCCTGCACGTATTAACATGCTCACAATGAAGCTGCCTAAGTTCATACAGACAGGAATTCAGTGCTTTGCTAAAACTCCTCCTTAATCTGCAGAGTCACATTAACGTCATTCGACCCTAATTTGGTGAATATTTTTTCCCCCCCTTTAAAATACCATTCCTAGTTTGTGGATGATTAAATTCTTACCTTGGCCTAATGCATATTTATAGTACCAGGACTCCTGATATCCACAATCTCAGCAAACTGCACAACAAGTAGATGCGAGCATTTACTTTTTTGCCAGTGTTTCATACTCCAATGCCCTTGCCCCTCTTCCACATACAGTCATATATTATTACTGTGACCATTCCCCATATATTCTCTCACCACATATGCAGCCACTTCCTGTCTTGAAACGTCTCTACATGCATAATCTCCTGCTAGCCACCAGTAGTAAATTATTGGCTTGATGTGATATTGATAGGAAATACAAATACATATATTTTTCCCCTTACGTGCGTGTGAGCAAGAAAGGAAAATTTCTGTAAGTGGGACAGCAACACAGCCAAAACTGTTAAGACAGCAACTTCACCATTTAAAATCCTACAAGATACAGTGACTAAAGGACATGTAATCTCAGTCCAGCAACATGTTAATTTAACAGAGGAATAACCACAACACAGCAGACCAACTCTATTTTCTACAATACTGTGTAACATTGTAAACAAATTAAAAATAAATATCCAACCCTTGCCAAACTTTAAGACCTTTTTAAAAGTCTTGCCTTCATATTTAGAGACTAAAATATGAGCTAAATGATGTGAGTATATGCCCTGGGTAGCAGAGAGGCACAGACAATTGCCAGGTGCTGGTGAATAAATATCATCATAACCTACTTTTTGTATAGTTAAAACAGAAAAAATATTTATTTTTCAAACATATTTTTGATACATAATCGGCATGTTTCACTCATCAAGTCAAAAGTGAATCATCTGAGGGAAAACAAACTTAACGCACAATAGAATTAGTCGTCACCTGGGTTAAATACATTTCAGGTGATGCAAACATTCAAAACTACTATAATATCTGAAAACAGTGGACTTCCAGCAGCACTATCCTGAAGAGCTGTCCCCTCTGCTGGCATCCCTGCCCCCCCCCCGGATGATATTACATTTCGTAAATCCTCTTGACAATGACACTTTATGGTTGCCATGCAACATGCCCTTGGGAGCATATTTGGCTATGTGGGCGGTAATATTACTCATGACATCACTTCCTGTGAAAAACAACACCAGGACATGTTCACTGACACTATGAATGGCTAAGATATATGCCAAGTCAGAGTGACACAGTGGAAGCAAAGAGGAAAAAAGTTACCAGCTGTGATTGCATGAAGAAAGAAAAAAAACATAGCAGAAATATTAATAATAAAACATCTAAATGAGACCGAGCAGCGACTAAATGACTGCTGGCTGTGATACAGGTCTTGCAAAATAGCAGCGTCACATCAGCAGCTAACAGCATGTAGCAGGGCTGAAGCATCTCTGACCCCCATATGGAAAAACTTGACCTGTGAAACAAGATACTCGGTTTGAGCCAGACAATGTAGCCAGAGAATACGGATGGCGGTACTGACATCTACTGCACGTGTGCACGGCGTTTGCAAGAGTCACGTGGTTTAGATAGATGCCATCATAATGAGAAGTATACGTTCTACACATGTACACACGAATGCAAAGCAAAACTCAGATCCCTGCTGTGGCTGATACACAGGACCACCCCAAAGGTTTGCTAACAATAGGGCTAATGTATACACTCCCTTTGACTCGACAGCCTTCCCACAAGCTGAAATATGTGAACTCAAGAAATTCAGACTTTCAAGTCTCTTTGCTGACACAAAGAGGGACAAAAGCAGGCAGTTTTTACTCTTCTGGGTCCAGTGTCTCCCAAGTCGTCCTATTGCAAAGGACTTTAAAACAGCAGCATGAAAACCACTGAATTAGTGAAATTCTCCTAAGTGGTCAAAGTCTTTAATAGCCCGGCCATGCAGAGAGACAACTGTAGCAGAGGATTTTATATATTGCAGATGAATTCTGATCTTATGAGAGAGAATAAAAGAAAGAAAAAAAAAACAACACTTTGATCTATTAAACCCAAATTTGGCACATGGGATACACAGGAGAAAAATAACTACTGCCTTATTGGATTTGGATGGATATATTTTAAAATATTAAATTTAAAAATTTAAATATTCAATTTAAACTTCGGCACAACGGGAACAGAAGACCTTCAGACCAACCAGCTCGTTTATTAAAACTAACTGATATCAGAGGCATTTCCACTCAGAGCTGCTGGCTGCCATCTAGTTCGCTCCTGATAAATATTCTGAATTTTACGAGGCTATCTTCAAGACACAATCTTGCATCTTTAATTTGACTACAGCTGCCCCTGATCTGACATTACATTGTAATCACTGATGATAGGCTATCACAAGCTTTTTCCTGAGAGTAATAATCTAGTTGCTGTTCAGGGCTTTCTTGGCTGCTTTTCTCCCATTGTGCCAAATAACCCCATCCCTTGTCCCCCCAGTGTTGTCCTGTCCTACTTGGCATGCTGCCACTGGGAGTGTATGAGTGAGGGTTTGAATTTAATGGAATCAAGATCTGATGCTGCTTTGCAGGCCAAAGCTGCACTGTGGTACTTCAGCATGTCAGAGGAATAGTCGTCACCCTTTAGTTAACCTACCCAAGAAAAATTATGATTCTGCGTTACTGAATTATCCTCAAAACTGCCATTAAGTGTGCTGTGTGTTTGTGAGCGTTTCTTATCCTGAGGCGCTTATTGACACAGCAGTGCAGGTCGTTCTCAGGAAATCCCCCTTCTTATGAATGGAAGGCTATAATCTCAGTACCACATAGCAAACAACTGGAAACAGTAGCAGCAGCCCTATCAAGCCCCCTCTAAAACACAAATACTATATCAGCACAGTGCACATGCCCGCCTGGGATTTCTGCTTTATTCAGCAAACATTTTAAAAAATGGGTAGCACCTTCTCTCTCTCTCTATCACACACACACGCACACACACACGCACACGCACGCTCGCACACATGCAAGCAGACACACAAGAGCATGCGAGTTTGCATTCAGACATGCACAGACCCCCAAAATGTTTATATATCACACGCCTGCATGTGTGAACATGCAGAGAAATGCACCCTGCAAGGGATTAACTAGGAAAACAATTAAAAAAAAAACAGCTCCAGCTTTCCCTAATGAAAAAAGTGAGGGAGTAGAGATTAGACAGCTACCAGGCAAGCGCTGAAATATGAACAGCTATACGCTGCAGCACATACACTAGACTTAAACCTCCATTTTCTATCATGTAATTGATCTCACAAGCACCATTTTGTTTGATATTTTCCTACTACCCTGGTGCTTTGTAGTATCAGCATATTTATAACATGCCTGCTCACAGGAAACATTGGATGCACAGCTTTGAGCATGCTGGATGAACCAAATTTATATTAGGGGGAAAGAAAATGTAAAGAGGAGGGGGAGGGTGGAACAAAAAAAAGGCAATGAGCAGCACACCGCTTTCATCTGGTGATTATATGAGGGTATTTTTCAGCAGGTAGGCCGCCTAGAAAAGCACATTCCAGCCTGCAGAGAGCTGTGATCGGTCAAGCCTGCTCTGGAAAAACCACCGCCTCTTCTCCTTAGGGTAGATAATGCTGGTTAATATTTTGATTCATAAAAAAAATCTGTCTGTAGAGCAAATCAAACCCTAAGGTGGATTTTGAATATGACATTGACATTATTTATACTAAAGTATATGGGAAGTTTATATTATCCGATTGTTTTTATGCTTAAATGAAGCCCTTCTGATACAAAACACTAAATGAATGAATCTGAAGATTCCAGATAAAAACACCTGTAGTGTTAACAGATGAGCGATTCCCCAGGGTTACCTCCCCTCGTAGCGGCAAAGCACGAGAGCGTCCATGACGACGTGTTTGATTTGCCTAAATGCTGTGGGATCTAATGGTCTATGTTTAAGCTTTGATAAATGTTCAGCGCAGTCACAGTGATTAAAGTCAATTTAATTATTAAGACTGTTATAAAGCAAGTTTCAAATTAATCTCTTTAATTCCACAATAGCTGATTTTAATGTACCACATCTTGTTTAACCAAAGTAGGACATCAGTTTGGACTCGAGTGCCGGAAAATTCTTGTTTGGTTATATTTTTACTAAAAAA
>VOQJ01023116.1:54931-70360 GCA_015052665.1 Apistogramma diplotaenia | reverse complement strand
TTTCGGGGCGGGGGGGGGGGGGTGTTCTGGCTGAGCTCTACTTCTTTGGGGTTTGAATTTAATTGCCATGTACATCAGCAGCAAGCTACAATGAAGTACCAGAATCCCAGACAATATATCATAGAGAAACCAATAGTGTCAAGATGCGCAAATGCAGGGAAGACAAGCTCCTCTCCAAAGGGAGAGGAGCAGAAGAGATAAGTGGAGATGAAAGTGATACGCTTCAATTACTGTTTTGCAACAGAATTGAAATGAAAAACTAAAGCCTCTCCAGCTGCAGCAAGAGTCACATGAAAAAAACAATCCCTGGTACTCTCCTCTGATTCTGGACTGGAGCCATTAGCTGTAAATAGTGAGCTGGAGTATGAGCCACGCTCACTCTCTCTCGTCCTTCCCTACCCCTTATCTCTCCCAAATTTCCATCGACAGCAGTTTTGTCACCCACATATCATATGCACAACAAATGCTAAGGCCTTGAACTTCAGTCTCTGTTGACACAGATAATGAATCATACTGAAATCTGCAACTGTGGCACTCAATGCAGGCTTTGTATTGAGCATTATCTCAAGTGCTGCACTGCACTGTAATTCACCGGAATACCATTATTTATTAAGTAGTTGGGTGCTTTTCATTATGCTAACCTATTCTTCTGCGCGTCCTTTCTGCTCCTATGACCCTAAAATCATCTCCCCTCCACCATCACGAGGACCTTTCAACCGTTTAAATGGGCCTAAAGGAGCGAGGAGGCTTCTGGAGGAGCACAGAGAAAAGAAACACAGGTGTATCCTTTTTGCATTGCATAATGAAAGGCATCCATAGTGTGCAGTAATTGGTTGGCTTTGCAGACTTGGGCTTCTGTGCTGTGAACTCCACTGCTGGTCCCGTTATAATTCAAATCAACTTTTTAACCAATCATCATTGGCTCAAGTTAAGCACTGCTGTCTTTCTGAAGGGCTTCACCAAGTGCATCTATGTAGCCTTTGAATAAGGTCTTTAATCAACATATGCTGGAAGCAAACTCAGTCCTGTGATTTTCTTTCCTTGAGCTTCATACTGCATACACTCAGGAAAACACATGAAGGAAGATACATGTTTTTGTATTGGATTAAGTCTCCAATCTATTCATTTGTCTTTTATTGGATTCATGGAGTTAGCTGTATCCTCTAAACAGCCTGTCACTAGTGGCACACAGACGGCAGCCAGCCAGGCAACATCCCAATCCCCCTGTGGACGTGGCTTCAGACATGGGCTCCTCCGAGCAGAGGGTGTGGGAGGAGGTTCAGTGTCCTTGACCATCAATCAGTGGCCTCTGGTCCTTCCCCCACAGCTCCCCCGAGAGACACCAGATGAGACACTCCTGAGCCAGAACTGATCCTGTACATGCCATGCTGTAAATCGGGCTAAATCCCTCTACATG
Source organism: Apistogramma diplotaenia (assembly GCA_015052665.1). Lineage (NCBI taxonomy): Eukaryota > Metazoa > Chordata > Actinopteri > Cichliformes > Cichlidae > Apistogramma > Apistogramma diplotaenia. Next base: position 68,943 of record VOQJ01023116.1, on the reverse strand, counting down.
CAAGGTTCGCAGCAGCCACCAAAGATGTCTTTAACACAGTACTCCAAACACTAAAAGCAATTTTTTTCCCATGTATCATATTTGGTAAAGAATATAAATGGAAAATAATACAACCCTCATGACATGTGATGAGGGGATGCCTCACCTTCAAAGAATGCGTCGCGCTTCACTGTCTTCTAAGGGCTTGCACACCGAGAGCGTGCAGAAGGCGATCAGACATTTTCCATGCCTTACCTCACTCCAATCCACTGACAGTGAAATATACTCTTCTACTTCACCATTCATCTTGCACCCTCTTGCCTGTAGCAGCCTGCCATATTGAGTTGGTGCACAATTGACTCACCGACCCATCAGCTCATTCATCCATTTCTTTCTCTATTCCTTCTGTTCCTGTACAAGCAAAATGTTCATCATGAACAGATATGATGTTCAAAACTCATCACCTCTGTCTCCCGCTATGATCATCACACACTGCCGCTCCACAGAGCCCTCATTCACACAGACCTTCGAGCTCATTAGCCCCACCAATCATTTGCATTAGTGCTAGTAATGAAAAGCCTCCATTAATAAGATGGCCTTCAGAGATCATTTACCCTCCTCCGCCTCCCAGTGCTGCCATTTCCTCACCCCTCTCCCCTCCTTCTTTCTCCACATCATGGTACCTGCCAGTTATCGCCACCCAGCAGAATGCTTTTTGGGTCTGGCTCTAATAGCTCCTCTCAGCATCAGTATCTGACTGGAAAACGAATGAGCAGGAGACGGGTCACCTGATAGCTCACTGAGTGAGCTGGGGGCTCTCGATTGCAGGCAGGCTTTGGCCTTCAGCTTGACTTAATCAACACCTCTGTGGGGTACCTGGACTCTTAAGAGAGTCTTCAGCACGGTGTAAGCCAGAGGAAGGAATCCCAACAGAGAGGACATTTCCGGTGTTCTTCACAGAGATACTGTTTCCTTTCCTCATTGATCGGCTTCTCCCTCGTAGAGTTTCCTCTTTCATCCTCCTCCTATAGCACATTTACATTCATTTTTATCAGCACCGAGTCAGGTATTTGAGAGAATCCACGATTCAGAGTGACCTCAATGTATGTTTATAACACCTATCAATTCAAGGACATGCTTTGTGCAAGAAATCAATGAACTTGCAAATTAAGTACTTTATATGCAAGCCTGATGGATAAATCTCCATTTTAAAATGTTTTATGAATTTTCCCTTGTAGGTTTTTTTTCCCCCCTCTAAATCTAGAGGGTAAATTCAGATCAGCATGTTCTGGGAATAAATAAGAAAATGCAGTACAGTGCGGATTGATAGTTTAAGCAAGCGCTTTTAATCACAGCATTTTCAAAAGCATAATTACTTCATGACTTTGGCTGCTCCCACTAAATCTGTTTAATGTTAGAGGCTTAAGAAAATGCACAGGGACACAAACAAATGGCGTCAGCATGTAGCAGGTTCATGCAGCTCCTTTCTCCTCCTCTCTTCTTCTCATTGTCTCCATAATAATCTCCTATTCAGACGTGGGTCTCTCGCTCCCGCTCTCTCTAATAATTCCCCATGCCCCCTTTTCTCCCTCGCATTTTAATGCTTATCAGGATTTTATTTCTGTGCAAGTCCTGCTGCAGGGCCAAGGATTTCGCTGAGTCAGGCACTGCTTAGCTCCAGCACCCCCATGATGACAGCGACAATCTGGCCAGTTATGAAGAATGCCTCACGACAAACTGCCTCCACTTGCATCTCCATGAGCTCCTCCATCAATACAGCCTGATAGCATCTGATCTGCAACTGGGAGGCAACTCTTTCTTCATGCCTGTTCTCTGCACCCGTCTCCTTCACCTGTAACCTCCTAAAATAGCAATTCCCTGCTGTTATGTATGTGGGATTATGATAAGACAGCTCCCTTTTATCAATTTTCATTATGCTGCTGATAACATGGCACTGCTGGATGTAGAGGGTTAAGTGCATTTTCTTCTTGATGGATATAAGATAAGTTTATCACTGCAGACTGCCTGGTTATCACAGTTCACCCGAGGCTACATGAACCTTACTGGAATTTGCTCACGCTGAGCATCTCAGCACAAGCACACAATCTGCAGCAAGAATTTGCTCAGATGGTCATACTATATGCAGAGCGATCCATATTTTTGTTCATATTTACCTACCCTGAGCTGTTAATTGATTTCTCTCAAATCAATTCGGTGGTTTACAGAAATTGTTGGACCAAAAAGGGCCAAATCAATTGCCAAGTGATTAGCATGTGCAGTGGATTATTTCTAGCCGAGGCACTGCGCAAGACTGAGGATGAGCGGACGACACACACAATTCAATGAAGGCACAAGCAATATGTTTTTGTTAATTATTTCTAACTCAAAGTCTGCTTTAGATAATGTACGCCCACAGGCTGTGCGAGTGTCACACATGAAATATTCCTTTATTACGCCAAGACAGAACCCGAGGCAGTGAATTCACTCCAGTCTCAACTCCCTACCTTGTTGCTGACTGCCTGCGGGAGGTTCAGATAAAAGCTATAGTGTCCTGAAGTGAGCGCCATTGATTCAGAGGGATATTTTATACAGCAGTTTGAGACAGTACAGGTACTGCTGATATAATACCAGGCAGCCTGGTTTCTGTGCGCGCCTTCCTTTCCCTTCTCACACAGGAATGTGCTCAGTGGTTCACAGTTCAAGGTCTCAGAAGCAGATATAAAGTTCTCCTGCCACAAAGGCCTCATGGACAACAAAACAAACAAAACAAAACAGAACCCTAATGCTACTTATGTGACCCCCATGACACATGTAGCTTTAGGAGACCGCAGTCTGGAATGAGAATGAATCTCTTTTACACTGAAACCAGAAAACTAATTGCAGGGTTGTTAATTAATTCTTAATAGCCTCCCGTCTGTCGTCCTGGAGATGGGCTGCACTAGAAAGGCTCAAGACTAATTCACTAATGTCAGCTGCAGTTAATTTGGGGACTGTAGTTAAGGCAGAATTAAGAGTGAATTTGACGTGTGTCACAGTGATGGTCTTATTATGACGTGTCTGTGTGTGAAAAGGTTAAAAACACAAAGGATCTGGTTTGCTAAAGTTCTGTATGTTACATTGACCACCCAAGGATAATAAAAAAATGGCACATGATAAAGCAGTGCTGTTAGATAATATTTCTGTGCATGAACTATTTGAAGTACATGAAAGGAACTTTACATTCATGAATCTTAGAAGAATTAAATGGACCTGAGATTGATAGTAGGGCTATGCCACATCATGGGATCACGATAATACAGGTATACATTTTCACACAGTATGAAGGTGTCGTATCAAGATATCACTGATATCCCAATGTCATACTGTACGTTTACTTCCCCAGCACACACAGCGAGTCGAGCCCAGTCATGTCTGACAGCGAGAGCCACCTCTGATGATGATTTAGTAAAAAGGGAGCTATTTGAAGAAAACTGTTGCTCCTCAAGGTGAAAACAGACTTGTTTCACCACCTGCGGCAAAAACATGCCGTTGAGTACAATCGAAGGCGGTACTAGCAGCTGGTGACATGAGACCCTAAAATGAATGAGCTTCACTGGGGCACTTGCTAGTTAGACTTCACATTACAGAAAGAGCAAAATGCAGATAAAAGCAGGGCTTTTAAGCAGCTGGTTAAAAACAACACCCCAGGTAGAAATCATTTTTCACAATCACTTTCATTCTGCGATGATATTGTGCTGACTTCTGCAGAGACATGAAGTTAAGTTAGTTCAGTTACCGTTAAACTAAACTGTTAAGCAATTAGTTAATATTTTTTACTTCAAATTTCCAGGGAAAGTACTGCATGTACCAAGGCTACTTTTGTTCTTCTTGTGTTCTTTGTCTTATGCTGTGTCACTCTAATAGTGCTCTGTCACTATTATAATGCTGCAGACACTGGCACCTTGTGGTAATAGATTCACACTGTGAATTAGGTAGTCTGTCATCAATGACAGTAGGTCATTGGCAAAGAAGGATAGAAAATGCCCTTCCTGTTGTTTGCACTAATAAATAAATGCTGCTGCTTGCAAGCTGCAATGGCAGATAAAATGTAGTTCGGCATTTTTTTTGCTATATTGTTGGTCAAGCTGCAATTAGAATTTCTTCAGAAAAACCCCCTCAAAACAGTTACGGTAGGTAACTTGAGGTGGTGTGAAGCAGTGAATAAGGCAGCCAAATAAAAACCACCACCGTGTTTAAAAGTTACATCCGATTTGCTGTCAGTGCATTTAGACAAGAGTGAAGGCTGAGCTGCGTGCATTGTTTACATTGACAATAACTGTGCAGCAGTCCTGGATGTTTAGGTCGCATGAATAATAGGCAGACAATGTCTCCTCATACTGCAACGTGTCAGATGCCCAAAAAAGCCCTCAACTTTTATCTGCTCTTCGACATCCTCCATCACTACTCCAAATCCACTTTAGCCTTTCCTCTGTAGGCTTATCCGCTCTGCCACACCGACACTATCGATGTGCAACTTTCATGCCTGCATAAATACCATAACCAATGATTGTGACACATGCTCTTTTCTTTTGATGTGGGACTACACTTGGTGAATCTGGCTCTCAAGTCTGTGAGTACTACTCACCTCGCCTTTGTTTTCCACATGAGGTTAAACATTATTGACTGGAGTCACTGAGGGGAATGAGTCTGCATTTACCGACAAATTGGACCGGTGGATTGACCCCCGGTTCAACTCAGCTGGGTTTCAGGAGCTGAAAATATCAATACATTTGGTAAAATGCACATAACTCCCTCTGTCAACGGAGGCAGAGCAGATGGCTTCGCATTTACATACAGTATTCATCATCAAGTTGACTCACTGCTCTCATGACAGTGGATGTGAACATGTGAAATGTCACTACAATTATACTGCATTCATACTATTAAAGGCAATTACAGCACAATATAAAGGGTCACCCAGCAGCTGTATAAAAGAAGCTAATGTTATCTGTCTAGAAAAAAATTGATCAAAGTTCTCTCAGCAGTTTCAAACTGCTATTTTATTGGTTAATCAGACCCAACATCCAATTACCAAGTCCCTCCATCACCATTCATTTGTCCCTGTATAATGTGTGAGAGAAAGAGTAGACAAAGATTAATTGAATCTGCACTTTTCCATCAAGGCTACATGCAGAGTTAAAGCACTATTTCCAAGATAGGTAGCAATCTTAGCCAAGAAAAACACGCAGCATGGCAAAAATATATCTGTCTCAGACGTGATGACAAAACAATCATCCATACTTGTTAAAAAAGCAATTCCAACAAGCTGTCCTTATGTGATTACTGACAACTCTTGTCTTAGGCTTGTCCAGCACCATTCAACTACACGCACACTCAGTGAATCACTTCTCACCTTAACAAGTGTCAAACCGCAGTCCCGCATAATGCAGAATTTCCAGAACTCCTCACACAACAGTGATTTTTAGTATAAAATATCCTGTCATATATGTTATCCATGAATTTGATCATCAACAAATCCAGTGACAAGACAATGTCTTAGTTCTTTTGTCAGTACTTTCAAACACCCCTGGGCAGTGTGTGTGTAGCAGCAGCTCCATTCCCAAATATACAAATATTTGAATAAAATAAGCGGCACAGTTTTACCCAAAAAGGATTACGTCCTTCTGTGCAAGCGATTAAACATTTGTGCACTAGTGAGCATTAATGGGTGCCCGTGCTCTTTGAGTCACATCGTTCCACTGGGCGACATGTTTCCTTGTTACGGTTTTTGAAACTAGGTTAATAACAAATATTGTTGATCGGATTTTAAATTGACAGACGGGATCTGCTGGAATATAAAAGAAGCTGTTGGTTGTTCGTCCTTTGTCTGCTTTCATGTTTCTGTTTATTTGCCAACGTTTTCTATTTGTTGAAAAAATCAAATCTCTTTTGTCTAATTGCAGAGACTTCCTGTACCCTTTTCCCACCTGTGTGATCACTGAATTATCATCCTATTCTTGTGTTACTTTTCCCCTGTGTTGGTCTGTCTCAGGAGTGTTTCCTCATGTTTTCCTTGTGGTAATCAAGTATTTTTTCTTCTGTTATTTTTTATTTGACTGAGACATATAGACATACTGTATGACCTATAAAAAAATAAAAGCATACACTTCCCAGTCACTTTCTTAGGTACACCTCTTCAACTGCTTTATAGCACAAAAAAGCATTTAGGCATGTAGACGGGATCAAAACGACCTGCTAAAGTTCAAATTGAGCATCAGAATGGAGAAGCAGGGCGATTTAAGTCACTTTGAATGTGCTATTGTTGTTGGTGCCAGCCATGCTAGTCTGAGTGTTTCAGAAACTGCTGATCTACTGGGCTTCCCCCACACAATCATCTCTGGGGTTTATAGAGAATAGTCTGAAAAAGAAAAAAAATATCCAGTGAGCGGCAGTTCTCTGGGTGAAAATGCCTTGTTGATGTCAGAGATCAGAGGAGGATGACCTGACTGCTTAGAGCTGATAGGAAGGCAACAGTAATTCAAATAACCACTCGTAGCAACCAAGGTGCAGAAGATCATCTCTGAATGTACAACATGTACAACCTTGAAGTAGAAGGGCATCAAACAACACTGAGTCCTGCTAAACACAGGAAACTCAGGCTACAATCCAAAAAGGTTCAACAAAATTAGACAACAGAAAATTGGAAAAATGTTTTTTGGTCTGTTGACTCTCAGTTTCTGCTGCAACATTCAGAAGGTCAGAATTTGGTGTGAAAACATTCAACCTGCTTTGTATCCACAGTTCTGGCTGCTGCTGGTGGTGTAATGATGCAGGGATATTGCCACACTTCAGGCCCCTTGGTACAACCGAACACTGTTAAAATGTCACAACCTACCCAAGTGGTGTTGCTGACCATATTCATCCCTTTGTGGCCACAGAGTGCCCATGTTTTGATGGCTGCTCCCAGCAGGATAGCATGGCATGTCACAAACCTCAAATAATCTCAAACTGATTTCTTGAACATCACAATAAGTTCGCTGTACTTAAATGACCTCCACAATCACCAGATCTTAATCCAATAGAGCACTTTTGGGATGTGGTGGAACAGGAGAGTCACATCAAGGATGTGCAAAAAAAGAAAAAAATCAAAAGGGACTAAAATCTCTGAGGAATTAAGGCTGTTCTGAAGGCAAAATGGGGTCCTACGTGAAACAAGAAAACAACCAGTGAGTGCATGCTGTTACACAGAATTAAAGAATAGCAATTATATTTTTTTGTCCTGCATTGTGATTTGAGTCCTTTAATAAAGTTATCTCTCATATTAAGTTAAATCTGATACCTCTTATCTGATTATTAAGATTGATGAAATCTGACTCTGATATTTTGAAATAACAGCCAGGGCTCAGATATGTTCAAATACTCGTGTTCCAAAATTAACATTGTTCTAATTTAAAATGTTTCGATATTGCTTTATGGATGTACTGTAGTGTTATATTTTCTATTACTTCTGTGACAATCTTAACTGTAACTTTGTTAATAAACTGCTCTGTAAATAACATTTCATTATGTTATGCAGTATGGTTAATAGTCTTAAATCAGCACCAATGTGTTTGGTCACATTGGTGCTGTGAGACTGCTTTATATATTGGTGCTTAGATGTGGTGGTTCCACCATCACAAAGCCTTGCAGTGAACACTTACATAGGCTAATGTAGTTCTGTACAACGTTACTTACAGTACATAATCAATTTCATTAGTGACTGATGACTTCACTTGCTGCCAGCAACCTTTGGTCGTCCTTTGGTAGTCAGGGCAATGCGACCTGTGCAATAACTGTGTTGCATAAGACTTATTTAGTTACAGTTTAGGAAAGCTATATATTTTGAAAAATCTAGGTGTCAGATATCAGACTCAGTTTAATATATGCCTGCAGCACTGATCCTTAGGATATACTTGAAAAGAACAGAATACATTCTTGCGCAGTCTATCATTTTGTCTCGGCTCTACTCTGGTGCAGAATAAATTAAGGTATGTAGCAAAGATGGGGTTTGCCGAATCTCAAAACACACATCAATCATCCAAATGTCAACAAACAATCAAGAGACACACTGGTGTCACTAGTGATATGCAAATGAACAATTCTGGAAGAAGGAAAAAGTCTTCTCATTCTGGTCTGTGTTAATATTGCTCACTGCACTGGTAAGAGGCATATGGGCTTCTTTCCAGTGATTTTCTGCTGTTTCATGTTGGGATGCAGATCTGTGGCTGGACGCCCACGGGGAGCCACCCACCATCACTGAGATCTCCGCGTGCTAGATGGCATTAGGAATAACAAATGTTAAGCAAAATGGTCTAATCCTCTCGTCTCCTTTCAAATGTGCTCAGACAAAAGCGCCTGGGATTCTTCAGTGCTAATTAACAGTGTCAGTGGTGACAGGACTCAGACTCGTGAGTAGCTCAGCCCATTGATTGTTTCAAACACGTTATGTGGGGTACTTGGAAAATAAAGGGCCGTTTATCACTTCAGAGGCCGTTACGATCCTTGGTGCATTGAATGCTGAGATTATTTTGCCAAAGGCATCTCTCAGCAGCACGACCATTGACCTTTCTTCATTACTAGTCTCTGCAAAGAGGGTGGATCCTTGTCAAAGCCTTGAATAACTCATCATTTTCAGGGCCAAAAAGAACACTAAAGGGTTAATGGTTTCTGTTTGTGTCCTTCGAGGCTTTACCCTTAAGCACTTGCATTTCAATTCCCCTGTTGCATAAGAAGGACTGAGAGTGGGGAACTGAGATAGCAATGAGCTGCACAGGATGCAAAAAAGTTGTGTATGCAGGAGGTTTAATTTCTGTGTGTGTGTGTGCATGCGTGTAAACAAAGGAGTGTATATCATTAATTGTCAGAAACAACCCCTCTAGCCATCCAGCACTAATGCATCCATCCCTGCACACACAACCGCAACCAAATGGGAGCATACTCAGCATATACATGCTTATATAGTGTGTGTTTCTGTATGTGTGTGGGAGCTGTTCTGCTTTATTAGCCATAACACAGAGTGAAACCACTCCAAGTTGTGCACAAAGCCTTCAGTACTGGCAGAGAAATGACCACTCTTTAGAGATGCAGAAGATGCCATACTGCTTAGAAATCGAGCCGATAGAACTAACCTTATTTAACGGTCAGACATCCAAGCCATTTCCCCAAAGAGAATGCCATTTCTGAATGTCATGACCTTTTCTAACCGCGTTTAAAAACCTCCAAGGTCTTCAAGGTGTGGTTTGTCAATGAAAAGAATTTAAAGACCCGTGAGGAGCGGTAACAGACGGAAATGCGATGCAAATGCTCAGCTTTTAATGGGCACTTCAGTGTAGATACTGTCATTTGTGGTTCGGATGACTGAGAGGATTTTCCTGAGGCTCCTGACAGCAATTGAAACAATGTGCGTAGGCTTGATTAAGAGAGGGTCCAGACAGTTTCAATAACATAAAAAATAGGAATGAAAAGAGCTTTGTGTGTGAGTGTGATTTAGTGTGTTTGCAAATAGACAAGAGTAAGTGTTATTTAATGGGTGACGGGCAGTGTGGGCTGGTTTAAAGGTAAGGGAAATTGTCATGAAGAGCAGGACTCTTTGTTCAGGCCCTTCACAGATAATTGTCTGAAAGAGTAAAACAACACTGCACAGCAGATCATCCTGAGAGGGCGGAGGTGCAACATAAAAGACATCAAATTTGACAAAAAAAGGAATTCAAAAAAAGGTGAGGGAAAGGTGTCTGGAGTGTGACTTAAGAGAACTGCAGACTAAACTCTGCTCTATCATAAGGACACCTAGTATGGGTCCACATAATCGATAACACAGTGTTGCTGAAGGTGAAACAAGTGCAGAAAGTCACCAGGATTCATTTAAAAATCCTCCACTGTGGAAAAAGCAGGAAAGTGTAGAAAACCCTACCGAAGAACAGCGCTAGTGAAGCCTCTTGTTACATTTCCTGCTGTATGATCATGCATACACAGCAGAAACCAAATAAATTTAGAGCTGTTTGTTTCTGGGCTGCTGTGATTAACAAGGGGTGAGTTCTGTCTCAGTCAAAGCTATATGAAATGCAAATCAGTAGCCAGTACAGTCACATCTCTGATGGCTGACAAGCATTTCCATGCAAGTGTTGTAGCTGGACTCAAAGTTCAATTTACAAAGTGAGCAGAGAACAGAGCAACTGCACTCAGGTGAGCCCTGAACAAATCTGTTACACCCACAGGATGTTTTCTTTCTCCTAGTGTGCAAAGCTGCTATGTAGTGCGTGGATTCGAAAAAAAAAAGTTATAGGGGTTAAAGTGATTTCAAACTGCACACTTTCATACATTTCTTTACGTATGCATTGTGTATATGCATATGACTGATCTGAGTTGCATTTGGTTGTGTGACTTTGCTGTGGGCCTGCCGTAGCATTTGCAAGCAGTAAATCAGCACAGGGGTAGTTTTAAGTTTGGATTCATCCAAAGTAACTCTACAACAGACCAATTTTAGATCAGCCATGTTTCAGATCATTAGTTAAAGAGAAGCTGAGTAAATGCTGAGTAAATTATGATTTCATTTACTAGGGGAAAAACAACCCAAAAGCTCATCTCATGTTTGCCAAAAAACATCTTGATTTTTATGCACTCGTGAGACCAAAGATGAACTGTCTGGAAGGTCTAAGTGCCGTTACATCTGGCATAAACTTAACACAGCCTTTCATAAAAAGTTTCCACAGTGATGTGAAAGACTCATTGCCAGTTATCACAAATGCTTGATTGCATTTCTCACTGCCAAGGGTGGCACAACCAGTCATTATTGTATGTTATGGGGGCAATTACTTTTTCACATAAGGCCAGGTAGGTTTGAATAGGTTTAGTCTCTTAAAAAAAAAGCAACTGCCATTTGAAAAATTAATTTTGTATTATCTCAGGTTATCTTTGTATAATTTTAAAATTTATTTGATGATCTGAAACAGGCAAGTGTGACCAATATGCAAAAAAATAAAAATAAAAATAAAAATAAAAAATGGGGCAGACTTTTCACAGCACAGTAACTCCCCCCATAAAAGACATATTTTATATCAGTTCATTACTGAGCCTCCACTAATGGGTGCCCAATGGAGGAATTAAAACTGTTGACAACCACTCTGATAAACACTTGGAAGTACACTATAAGGCATCATAAACCACCACACTAAACAACCTAAGTAGGCAATATGGTCATGTTCCTTGGGTCTTAGGCCAAGGCCATTGTGTTCTTCTGTGGGTTTAGAGAGTTCTGTTGACAATGACTTGTATTGTAGTTTGTCTCTTTTGTAATATTGGTTATATTGCTATTTTCCTCGTTATTTATTATGCCCTCTGCTTTTAGGCTGTTTGTATACTGCTTCATATTCTTGGTTATGTAACATTTAGCTGTTATCTTTTGTGATCCCTTTCTGTTTCCCCCTGTCTGTCTGGTCTCTCTGTGTCCTGTCTCCATGACTGTCTGGTTTCCCCTTTTGTAATCCCATGCTGTCTCTTCTTCTCTTCATGTTTGTTTTTTCATCTGTCTCCATGTCAGGTTCCTTTGTCTTACTCTTGGTCTCGGGGTTAGTTATATTTCCTGTTTTATTTTGAGAGTCTTTGTCCCATCTGATTGGTGTTCAGTTTTATTTTCCCTAGTCTTATTTCCCCAAGTCATTTCAGCTGTATTCCCTGGTATGTCTTATCTCCCTGATTACCTCATGTGTATATATTGTCTGAGTCTTCCTCTGTTCTTTGTTGTATCCTCCCGCCTATGTGCTCTCTTGGTCCATGGGTTCCCTTTTTTGTCTCGGAGTTTTTGGATTTCTGGCTCCAGCCCACCCCTTGTTGTATTTTGTATATTCTTTCCGTGACTTCCAGCAAATAAAGCTGAGTTGAAGTTCATACCCTGTCTTTCAAGTTCTGCTTGGGTCGTGATCTGCCTGCCACACAGCTGTTCCATGACATAAGCCTTTGTTATATACATAATATATAATATCAATATACATTAATTAGCAAAATGTGGTTAATTTATGTGGAGAAATGCAACTAAAGAAGAGCAGGAACCTTTCCCTGCATCACTAATCTGTTTGCTGAATTAAACATGGGAAAAATTATTCAGCAACAGACCTAACAACAGAACAGCAGCTAAAATGCATCTCCATATCATTATGTCTGTATGTTTGATTTATACAACTGAAGCCAGTCTTCAAATAATGATTTCTTTGCAAATTTTGGATGCAAGGGTTTAGCATAGGTTTCTTTTAGAGGCAGTGGGCACAGTATCTTTACTCCTCAGGCTTTTTCCACTGCCAGTGTCAGCAGGGGTTGTTTAAATTGGGCAAGCGAAGAACTGTGTAATTCCTAGCACTTATCATGGAGTGACATATAGGCAGCAGTCTCTCTAAAATTTAAATACAGGGGAAGAAGACATGTCATGGGTGGGCAGTGTTCCTGAGGTCTATCAGGGTAGTTGCCAACAAAGACTCAACCACCCTGGCACAATCGCATGACCCGTAATCTTGTGGAAGACAGCTGTCACACACACAGATGGGTGACAAATTAAAGAAAGAACTGACATCAAGCGTCTTAGTAAGGTGTTGAACCACCTTGTTCTGCTAGACAGCTTCAGTTCCCCTCGGTACGGATTCAGAAAGTCTCTGGAACTGAAGTGGTGGGATGGAAAACTAATCAAGACTCACTAATTTTGGGAATGAGATCCAGTGACTTCAAAGAACATAGCATATGATTTATCATTTTTAGTCAGACCAACTTTGAACCCCAACATATTACTGTCACCTTATCTGTGTGGGTCAAAGGTTTAGGTTTTTACACACACACACACACACAGACAGACATACACACACACTGTAATGACAGAGTGTACGTAAACCGCAGATTAAATTTTTTTACTTTTATATGCTGCATCTGCATAATATTACAGATACAGAAGTAGACTTCCGAGTAGTTTCTCATGTTTTTATCTCAGATTCTAAAATTAATGTTAAGGCTTATTGACAGGGATGCAATGTTCAGCTGGCTCCGATTTGCTTCAATAAACCACTACAATAAGAGCCTGTTTAGGGTCATCACTAAAATCCCAGAAATGTCAAAGAAGAGGTGTCGTATTACAGTGAAATGCAGCATTACAGACAATACAGCATGCACCGGTGAACACAGGCAGTGGGAATTAATTGAGCAGGAACAGGAGCAAACAATCAAGGTTAAATCTAAATGCCTGCGTTTTAGATTCTGTGAGAATAAGGTATAGGACAAAGAGCACTGTTCAAACAACCAGAGTTTAGGAATGATATCTGTATGGGGCTTTATTGGATTAGCAGGAGTATGCAGCTTGAGCCTGCGGGTCTGCAGATGTCTTAAGGAAAGCTACTTCCTAAATTCTTCATTCCTCCGGAACCCAAAAACTGAGCATGATGCAGCAAAGAGCCTCCTGAGAAATGAGTGAGCCTGAAGAGCGCATTTGCTATATTTCCAAGGGCAATGACAACATGTCCAAAGCTTTCTCTCCATTACTACCTAAAAGTGTTCTCTCCTCTACCTCAAAATTATACCCATTTAACTCGGTTGAAGAGTGCACTCACCAAAGATGAGAGAGAGGGAAGACCTAAAGCACTGCACAGTGTGAGCCCACTGCAATCTACAAATTGGCCAGAAAGCCATCTTTTCTGATTTACCGTGGCCTCTACTGTAAGTGTGTGGCTTTCTTCAATCATCCTCCGTAATGCACTAACCATTAGAGTCTGTCCAGAAAGAGAATATACCCTGGTGTCTCAATTATAGACCAAGACTGAATCTCTACAGCAGCCTTTCGTGGTCATAAAAGGAAATGACTATCCATTTTCTGCTCCAGCTCTCACACAACAACTGCACGGTCCTGTCTGTTGTTGGGAGCACCAAAACTCATCTTTCCAACTGAATTGTCTTATTAATCACCCCCACCGCAGTGGGGAGAGTGCCAATTAAAGTTAGAAAGAGATTTAAATTGACAAAAAAAAAAAAAAACCCTTTAAAAAGAA
>VOQJ01023116.1:32728-54911 GCA_015052665.1 Apistogramma diplotaenia | reverse complement strand
TAAAGTTAGAAAGAGATTTAAATTGACAAAAAAAAAAAAAGTCCCTTTAACAGTGACTTCCCTTTGTGGTCTTTTCTGCTTATTTACAGAACTTTTTACACAAGAGTAGGAATGGCGGTTTTGTAAATACAACATCAAAAATTGGGAAGGATGTCGCACACCTGAAAGCGCTACAATGCATAATGTGCTTTGATCTTGTGGATACAGCGTGAGATGTGTGAGATTTGGTGATCTGCAAACTCTGAAAAGTTATACTAGAGAAAAAAAATATATAAGTGACAGCGACAGGGATAAAAGCGCCGCCTGCAACAAAAACTCAAATAAGAGATGGAAAGAAACACATGAAAGAAAAAAGAATCTTTGGCACAATTTAAAAACTGGAAAAGGCTCTGACAGGTCTCAGTTTTAATATCCAACTCCAATATTATCATTGCAAATACAGAGAAATATCCATGAAAGATGAATACAGAAAGAAGTCTGTGAAATAGTTTTCTTGCTCTTCTTGAGACACTTGCTTAAGTGAGCGCCGCTGTGTTTCTTTTCTGTGTGCGTGGGACTGACAGCATGACCAGGTTTGCATTTAATGGCCGGCACTCCTGAGGAGATGCAAAATGGGAGAGATAATCAGAGGCAGAGAGAAAAGCGGCGCATGTGGGAGCAAGGGAACAAAGGAGTGCGAAAAGAGGCAGAGACAGAGCGACTCAATGAGAGAAATATGGGATAAGTAAAATAATCTGCTGACAGAAGGGGGTGGGGGGTTCACCACAGTCAATTTTTTATCAGAGACTGACAAATAGGTGAAAGGGAGCCCTGAAAATGAGTCTTTGCAGGGGGCAGAGAGGAATAGTGAATGCTGAGGCCCATGAAATACGGACAATAATCTGTTTATGTAGTTAAGATTGGGAAGAAGAGCAGTAAAAGGGCCTTTGTGAGGTTTGAAAATGTGTCATGAATGTTCTATGAGAGTCTGAAATCAGAAAGTACTGTTTTACTGCTAAAACAGACTTCCTCAGAGGAACACTATCCCTACAGGACATCTAGGAGAATTGAAGTTTAACGCATATGTGCAATTTCAGAGCTCCAGCTTATAGTGTAAGATTGTGTGATTGTAGACGCATTACCATATTAATGATAATTGGTTATAGTATATAGTGGATTTCCTGCTACACTGTACACATACTGCTCAAATCTGTGTGTTCTGCCTTTAATTTAGTTCAGTGAGAAAATACATTTTTAATAATTCATGGTGCTACACTAAGAAATGCCTCAAATGTAAAGCAGAAACTAAGCCAGTGAAATGTAAAAAGCTTAACATATGACAAACTTTTCTTTTCTTTTTTTTTTTTACAAAAATAAGTTTGGTGGCAAAAATGACTCAGTGGATACTTTATCACATCTGGTCAACTCCTTGTTAATACAAATATCTAATCAATCAATCACATGGCAGCAAGTCAATGCATTTAGATGTGTACACACGGTCAAGCCAGCTCGCAGAAGTTTGAGTGAGCACCAGAATGGGAAACAAAGGTTATTTAAGTGGTTGTTGGTGCCAGAAGAGCTGGTCTGAGGATTTCAGAAACTGCTGATCTATTGGAATTTTCCCACACAGCCATCTCTAGGGTTCACAGAGAATGGTCTGGAAGCGAGAAAATATCCAGTGAGCACCAGTTCTCTGGGTGAAAATGCCCCGTTGAGGTCAGGGGTCGATTGAGAATGACCAGAGCCTATCGAGCTGATAGGAAGGCAAAAGTAACTCACATAACTACTTCTTACAATAAAGCCATGCAGAAGTGTCCAACCTGCAAACAGAAGGACTACATGACAGAAACCACACTGAGTGCCACTTTTCTCACTTAAAAACGGGAAACTGAGGCTACTATCCATACAGGCTCATCAAAATTTACAAAAGATTAGAAAAACGTTGCTTGGTTTGATGAGTTTCAATCGCTCCTGTGATATTTGGATGGCAGGCTCAGAATCTGGGGTAAAAAACATGAAACCTTGTGTCAACCGTTTCGGCTGGCTGTGGTGATGGGGGATATTTTCTTGGCACACCTTGGCTCCCTTAGTACAACAGAGCATTGTTTAAATGCCACAGCCTACCTGACTATTGTCCTTTATGACCACTGTGTACCCATCTTTTTATGACAGGATAACGCACCATGCCACCAAACTCAAATAATCTCAACCTTGTTTCGTCAACATAACAGCGAGTTCACCATACACAGATGGCCTCCACAGTCGCCAGATTTCAATCCGGCAGAGCACCTCTGGGATGTGGTGGAATGGAATGGGTGATTCACATCACAGATGTGCAGCAAACAAATGTACACCAACTATGATCTTATCATGTCAATATGGACCAAAATCTCTGAGGAATGCTTCCAGCACCTTGTTGAATCTATGCCATGAAGAGTTAAGGCAGCTCAGAGGGGAAACAGGGGGTCCAACCTGATGTACCATTTTTCCAATATGGACGTAATTTGAATACCCGTCTGTCCATCTAAGAAATATCTTGTGTTTAGTGTATAACAAACACTGTGCAATCAACAATAATAATTATTGTTCCTTTGATTATAAAATGTTTCCTTTTTTGAAGCATGTCTTAAGTGTTTCATAATCAGTTAAGCAAAGCAAACAAAGAGAAAGAGTCATCACTTTGTTTAAGAGCACACTCAGCACAGTAAAACACAAAAATAAAATTCATTGTTGGTATCTCCCACATTTAACTAATCAACACCAGCACTCAGAATGTGTTTTAGGGCGCTGCAATAAAAAGCCCAGGCAGCCACAGCAAAACAAAACCCAGCCTGTAATGACTAATATCACACAAACAACTGAGTACCAATCAGCCAAATAACAAAAAATAACACTTTCCCTGATTAATACTCATTTAGGAAATTACAGAAAGAACACAGAAGATCACAAGGCAATTGCATTGTGTGTTATTATAATATCAAAGTAATGGCTTTCATTTCCTGAAAACATATGCTCTACACCACACTACACTATGGTAATGCATATGCTGTCAGAAGGCAAGGGAACTGTTGATCAAATGGATAAACTCTGGCAACCCCAGCACACTTTGGCATTTCAGAAGATAATGCAATAAAGCTGAGGAGAGTTATAAACTCAGTCTTCCTCGGTGCTGGAAATATCCTGTATAATTCGTTGTTTACATGCACTCAGTGGTGGCTTTTTCTTTTCATTAGACATTATAGAATTTCTGTTTTAGCAGAGGAGGAGATCCAGGTTTTATTTCTTAAGCGCATCTTACTGTATGTGTCTTTAAATTGGCTATTGAAACAACAGGCTTTTGAGCATGGAAGTGCACGGGCTTCCAGTTTCACAGGACAAAACTCACGCTCTATTTACATTGTCCCAGGATCAAGGGGTCAAGTGTGATAGATGACATGCCATCTGCTTATCAGGCCCTTCCAGAGGTCAGTGAAATTGAAGGTCAGCATAACACCTGAAAATAAACTGAATGGGACAGGAGTTGGGGGTGGCAGTGCGGTGAGGGAGCAAAAGGGGTTTGCATGGCTCCTGATCTCGCCACCACATAACTGATAAGGCTGGCAGAAAATGCACTGCCAAAAAGGATTATCTGTGGGTAGCTCAGTGTGTCTGACACCAGGCATGCTGGGTAAAGTACAGGCAGTGCTGTTTACCGTAAAGGTTTAACACGCTAAAATGTGGTTTCAACAAGTCCAGTGCTCTCGGATTTACACCACCAGTCGACTTGTAGCAGACTCCAGTGTAGGTTAAACAGTGGGAGATACTCCATCCTATTGAATTTTTCATAAGAGCAATGTATTTATACAGTCATTAGCTTGGCATGACTCACAAACCCAAGTATACAACAGTCACACTGGTGACTATATTTTAATTGCCACTTGACACAACCGAACTTCAGCACTTCTAGTTTGAATTACGGACTACAGACATGTAATTGAACTGTAGGCATCTGTATTGCTATAACTAGAGCCTTCACAGGCTGTTTGTTAGAACAGCAGTTTCCTACACTGAAGAATGTAGGAAACTGCTGTTCACCTCAGGATGAGGACTTTATCCATAAAGTCTACAATACCTACCTCTGAGTAACAGCAAAAAACCTACAGAATCTCAGTATGGTTTCAGCTGAGTGCAAGTTCAGAAACTTTGCTGTGGCTGACTTATAGGGCTTTGAGGTTTGCAGAAGCAGGGAGGTGGTAGAGTCTCTGCAGTCTGTGGATTTAATGCCAACGGATGGCAGCAAAAAAGAGCCTTTTAAAATCTGTTACCCGATTCTTTTTTCACTCTCTTACAGTGTCACATTGCTTATTTGCTAAAAATACGCATATGGAAAGCGAACCTAGTTTAGTTTGAGAAGAACATTAGAAGAGATGAAGACGGTGTTACATAACTGATATGCATTGAATGATTAGTGTGACTGACTTTGGTACTAAACAAAGGGCAGGCAGCTCTATCCTGTTCATCCAATGACATTCAAGAAATCCAATATCAATCTCTAAGTATCAGTGTTCTCCTGCATATTGTCAGAAATAATCCTGGTGGAAATTAAGGACATACTGTGGCATCAAAAACCTATTATTGCGCACTAAAGCCAAAGAAACCTACAACTCTGTTTTCATTCTATTACTTAAATACTTAACTGTTTTTTTTTTCCTGGGTTTGCCTGATACATTTAGGATGGCCTAGTATTTAGGTTATTATATAATAATCAGTATTCCTGTAGTCCATGTGGACATGGAGCATATGTTGGAGCATATGTTTCAGAATATATCGAAAGACCTTAGTATGCAATGCTGCAGGGCGAAGGAGCAGGGCAGCCTGCTAGTATTTTCAGGGGAATATATTGTGATACACAGTTAACCTGAACATGTACAAAAAGCAAAACACAGAAGATCTTGATATTACCTATTGCCTTCATTACAAGCCTACAGCTGATAACTAATATTCCCTCAAGTTAAATATTTCAGCTGCATCTGCTAAATCTGAACATAAATTTTTGCTTTGAAACTTTTATCAACATTAACTCCCCTTAAGGCCAAATACTAAAAAATAAGTTACTAAACTTTAATGAAGAACACCAGAGATGCGCCATATTTTAAGGATTAATTTAGCAAAAGTCATATGCTGACAAAATCACCAAAGTAATGCTATACACTGTTTCAAAGACAGACTGAATATGCTTATGGGCTTCTTCGGTTATAGTTAGTCTAATATTTACAAAGTGATGGCCAAGAGAGAATATTAATTTAGAACTTAAGAGAAAAATGCCAAGTTGTGTATTTATAGAGTGCAACATAAACAAAATGTTCCTTGGAGTCTTGCTTGCAACAGCATCAGATAACAAAATACAGAACTGAAAGAAGCACACTCAACCTTGTTTAAAGTAATCTTCCAAAAGAGACATTACCCCAATTTCAGACATAAATTAGCCAGCTATCCTTTGATTAGAGAAGCTTTACAGGCTTACTATAATAATTTGATTAACACAACTCCCTGAACCTTCGGGAGCTGAGTGAGTGACTTTTGTATTTTAGAGGACTTTGGAAGAATACTTAATGAGGTAGATTATCTCTTTGATGTTGTGCTCTGGACCCTGAATAAAGAAAGATATGTGACCTACCTCTGGTCTAAATCAATCAGAAAATGGGCTTCATTAAGCTGGTAAAACTTCCAATTTGAAAACATCTTTATAAAGAAAATCTCATTTGATTCTTTGTTCTACGAAGATACAAGACATTTTCAAGGAATAATCCCCTGGAAAGTTTTACAGCCTACTCCGCCATTGTGCAAGTCACATAAACCTTCACAGACTCATTAAACCACTCTCCCTATCTCTTCAAGTGTGATGCTGGAATGGGGGATGGCCAAATAAGTGATTCAAACATCATTATTACTTCTCTCTGTAATTAGTTGAAATTATACCAGATACCAGGAAAAAAGAAAATTATGTACGATAAAAAATTAGGCCCTAATAAACGGATAAAAAAAAGTCAAACACTATGTGAATCATGTTCAAGCAGCTACACTAAGGCCTAAATATTGTTTATTTGGAAGTTAACATGGCATGTGGGAATTAGAGACGGTACCCCCATTATGTATAATGCATGCAATACTCCTTGAACCAGCAGCAGTGTACATTGTGCCTCATGAAGACATTAAATGTGGCTCAGCACAGTGCTAAGAACACTGCTTTCTTAGTGTCAAGTGATCTGCGTGAATAAACAGTTGCGAAAACCTGTGGGAGCAAAATGCTGTTATCACAGATCTACATTTCATTGGAAGGATACGGTGGCCCCATGCCAGCTGCTTCAGAGAATTGGATCAGTGCTTTATGTTTGGGTAAATGCATGTAAATCCATATGCTAAAGATAAAATAAGCTCAAGGCCTTGATTGTCACCAAACAGTATATTACCATTTCTACACTGGCAGTATAAACTTTCACAGTGTAGTACATAAAAATTCATCTCAAGAGGCAGAGACAGATGGCTTTCCTTTGAGTCTGTGGTTACCTGACAAATGAGAACATATCTGTATGACATTACTAAAATAGGTAAAAAAAATTAATAGGATAAGAGTAAGAAATGATTTATATTGATCTCCATTGGCACAATTCAATTGTCAAAGGTCAAAGATGCACTTATGTCAGTAAACAACAACTGTACAGCTATACCAGCACTTATATAGCAGTATACATTAGAATACTAGTTAAATTTATGAAAGCAATCATGTTAAAATCTCTTCTGTCGGTCACCAACTGTTCAGTTTGATCACATACCCAAGCAAAGTCCCAGTTACTATAGTGATTCAATAGCGTCTTTATAACATTTTCTTCTTCATGATGTTATATTTTGCTTTCAAGGAGCCAGACCTTTTTAATGTCATCTTGAGCAGATCTTTTTGAAGGTTTGTTAAAGTTTTTCTCTGGGCATTGGCTACTTTTTCACTCATTCAGTCCTTGTACTTTACTTGTAGTAGATCTTTTTTTTTTTGTCAAGCCACTAACACTACCTTTCAGTTCATCCAGCTAGTGTTCTCTCAGAGGAAGGGTGGTTGTGGCTGTTGAGACTCCATTCTTAAGGGTAAAGCGGTATGCCACATAAGAACTGGACTAAAACTCAGGTCTTATGGTTCCAAACAACGAGTGTCTACAGTCATCTGGAAAACATGGTGGAGGTGCTGTCATGGTTCTGGGTTCTTGTCAATCTTGTCAAAATTGATAGAATTATGAAAAAAAAGATTTTGATCCACCATGCAATACCATCTGGAAAGTATCTGACTGACGTTGGCATAGCAATGATCCCAAACACACTGCCAATGAGGTAAAAGTGTACCTGGATTAAAAAGCACACAATGGAACATTGTCAGTCATGAATTCATAGAAAACTGAACAAACGGAAGTCAACATCCAAAAAAGAGCTTTGAATGTCCTTCACGAAGCCTAGCCTTCTTGAAGACTACTTAAAGAAATTATAAGTTGTGTTGAAAAATAAAGATGGTCACACAAAATATTGACTTGTGTTTGCACAAGTTTCAATAAATCACTGAACCTATTTCCCATTTTTCCCAGCATAATGGGTGGTGGCTCAAGACTTTTGCACATCACTATAAAGCAGACTGTTTGATCCTGTGTGGTGCATCATACTAAAAAACATGTAATGCTGTGTCCCAGTAAGGACGCGGACTGCTCTCAATAGATAATCTATGGATAGGTCAGTTGCTATTTCTTGGTATTTTTCTGACTTATGGTATCATTTTATGGCACTACATCCCAAGTCTTGCTTTTTAGGTTTTTCCTGTTGGGTAGGAAAATATCCTTGTGGCATGGGGATGTGCACGGCTATGGCTATAAGAGATCAGATTATACAAGTGCTGATTCAAACAATCTAACATCTACCATAAAAATAGGATTTAATTAACCTACGCAGTAGCTTTTTTTGGCCCATTGGAGATGACTTTTATTGGAGTAGTACTGGCCCAGCAAGGTTAGGAATAAAAGCACGGTGACGGATGTTTCCTATTAACAATGTTTTCTCTTTGTAATTTGATTTTGTTTTTGTCATTTGCCCTTGATCAGTGGACTGAAACATACAGTGCAAGTGCTGTGGGGGCTGAGTTTTATTTATTTATTTATTTTCCATTTCAGATCTTCTGATTCGCTCATCTTACAGACGAGAAATTTCATTCTTATTTTGGGACCGCATCTTCACAAACCCATTCACAGGGGAAATAAAAGCAGATAATAACCTGGTAAAAAATAATTATGAAACTTAATTATCCAGTGTTTGGGATCTAAAATAATTCCCTTTGCCAAGCCACTTAGTGAGGGCGGCATCAAAAAATTAACTTCAAATACAACTTGGAACAAAGCAAAAACAGTGGCTCAGTGAGAGAGTTTATCTCTACGATTGAAACCACCGGTGTTCCTTTGGACCATGAAATTGTCATTTGTTCTGCTAGCATTACATCAAATGAGAGTTCAGGGCCATGCCAGGACCGTTTGTTGCTGCTGAGCTTATTTTAACTTGTTATCTGACAGAATCTCCATGGATAATTATATTTGGCTCAGATAGACAGGTAGAGAATGTCATCCTTTCACAGAGCTGGGTGAAAAGTCGTGGAAAACGCCCAGCAGATAAATCATGCAATATGAATCGTCACGTGTGAGGATTGTGATTACATACAGTACATACTGTAAGTGTAGATGCATTTGAGCCTCAAAATATTTTCATTTCAGCATCTACAATGTGCATCTGTGCTATAGAGAAAGCTTTCAGTGCGAGTGCGCTTCTGTGTACTGTACATGAGCAGAATTAAGCAAAAAAAAAAAAAAATGCAACCACCATGAGAGATTACATTCTGTGACTTGCTTAAAACCATTAGAGAGGGAGAAGAGACGACCAGGCAGAGGGGATTATTCTGGGCTGGAATGTGGAAGCAGCAGAATACAGTGAGGAGGGGAAATAAGGGCGACGTCGACAGTGTAGCACTGACAAGAGCACTGGCAGGAGATCAGGTTAAAGGGGGTGGCACAGCGCCAGCGGATTGTTTTAAACAGGGAAGAACAGAGAGAAATAAAAGGGAAGGATTGGGGAAAATTAAGAAAGAGACAGACAGAGAGGAGGGAGGATGTAGTTTGAGGGTGGGAGGGGGGCAGAAAAGTACAAACACAGCAGAGATTCCATCTTGCAAACAACAAACCACGGCCCTTTGCCACCAACGGTGTACTGCCTTTGATGTATACTACATTAAGCGACTGCCGGGGAGCAGGAGAGAGAGAGAGGGCGAGAGAGAGAGCAAGAGAGAGCGAGAGAGAGAGAGAGAGAGAAAGAAGCCATCAGCATTATGAAAAGCATCAGACCCAAAGGAATATGGAGCAGCCACTTGATGACGCTATTTGATCCAAGTGAGGGTGCTGATGGGGGAGGCGAGGTTGTAATGGTAGAAAGGGGGGCGGGGTATTGCGATGGCACAGGCTGCAAGAAGTATAATGTAGCCAGAGTGAAAAAGCCAAACCAAAATTACTAAGGAAAAACAAAACAAACCAAAAAATAAAAAAAATGCAAATATAAAATATAAAAGACATACAGTGAAGCTGTACACCCAGCAGGCATTCCAGCCAGCCTATTGAAACAAATTGAAATGCAGGAGAGGATTTCAGCTCAGGTTAGTATGAGGCAGCGGACCGCTTTGCTGATTTGGTGTACAGCATAGTGACATATACTGACCTGGGCTTGAGACAGCACTAGTGGTGGTGGGTTCAATAATTGCTACAGGGGAGGAGAGGGGGGAGAGGGAAGGGGAGGGAAAGAGGACATTCATGTATTATTAACAGAATGGAGACATAAAAAAAAATAAAATAAAATAAATAAATAATAATAATAAAGCATGCAAGGACAAAAGGACAGGGAATGAAGACAAATCCTCTCCATGCATCAAGGATCGATGTCTGTGGCAAGATGCAACCTCCTCATGCTCATAAACAGCACCTTCTATTCCCCAGTTGCCTTAGATTTGCATGGGTTGATGCTAAAAAAAAAAAAAACAGTAGCTGGGGTCAGTCCTCTGAAGGGATTTTGTGACCTGGTGAAAAATCTTCATTTCACTTCAGGTATGCAAAGTACTCTTCTTTAGTGCACGATCACATCAAGCTCAGGCAGCACCAACCCTCACTGGCTTTAAAGAGCATCATACGACTTCATTTTCTCTCTCCATATCGTGTTCCCCATTTATAGGTCATATGAACTCGCGAAAGAATGAGCAACGACAAGGGGAACCTTCTGTCCTTGATTCCTCTGAAGAGGGAACTCAATCTGATTACCTTTCAGGCTGAGATAATGGTGGCATTTGGCAGATGGAATTATGTAAGATCCAGGAATGATCAAACCAGTGTGGCAAACAGCAAAGGTTCTGTGAGCTATTTACTTTTTAAGTAAATACAATCCATAAATCTTGTGTCATATATACCATGAAGACACTCCCGTGGGCCTTGTACTCAACAATCACCTTGACGACTAAACCAGTATGACGACATCAGTGTAATGTAAACACTCCTGCCCATTTGATCCAAGTAACATAGCTGTTTGGTAAACAAGCACTCAATTTGAGAAAATCTGTACCTACTTTGTGCAGTGACTCACTTGAGTAGAATCTGAAATGTGTAGCAAATCAAAGCTGTTCTTTACCATAAGGGCTCGACTCAAAGTGATGCAGGAGTCGGCATCACTGATTTATTTATTTTTTTGTAGCTTTGTGGGTTTGGAAAATAAACAACTATAAAAGTATTTATACCTCATCATAGAAGAGGAGCTTAATTGTTACAAGATTACAACACAGTGACTTTACAGTATGTTGTTGCAGTGGTGCGGCATCAAGGCCATGCAAGAGTGCAGAAGCTCCTTAGTCTCTCCATTTTAATCCATTTACATGGGAACTCAACACGGGTACTTCAATTGCAGGGCCAAAGAGGGGACACTATAGTCCCCACCATGTCTGTGGGTCTGTGTTGCTTTTCTGAAGTGCTCAAACAAGTGTGTAATCACTACGTTACTATTTTGCCAGGCCACCGTACTGCCAACAACAATAAAACATTTGCTTTCATTTTATTTCATCATTCTAGTTGAGGTGGAAATTGTGCAAGAATCAGTATTCATACGTGAAATGATATGCCTTTTCCCTCGGTATATTGGTGAGGAAATGGTCGAATTCATCTTTTCTTCCACAAATGTTTCCACTTTAAGTAGTCCTGGGGGACCTGGTATGTGGAGAGAGTTTCTTTTCAGTTCTTCAAACAGGCAGGCGGGTGCTATCTGATTAATACTTGAGCATGGATTCACCACTGAATCATTTCATGAGCTCTCAAGACACTCCTCCATTACTGTGGAACATATCTTTTGACACGCGATCTCTCCCTCATAGCTCCACACCGACTCCGAGTTTCTCTCTCATTTGGGAGAGCAACGCATCATTTGACGTACTGTATGTGCCAGCCGGCCTCGTGCACAGCTTGCTCCTTTGCAAGATAAAACACATTAGTTTTCACAGCTATTTTATTTCATGGATTGCTATTCTCTTTGTTCTTTGTGGAAGGGATAATGCAAGAGATTTATCTGACTTGATTTGAAGGAACCAGTGTTCACAGAGAGCCCAGCTCAGACTTTTAGCTCATTACAAGCATAATAAGAAGTTAATACTAAAACCGAACACATTGGTTTTAGCTCTTTGGTGCCACACAGACAGCTATAGCGAAGGGACTTCCTGGAGTTTTCCGTTACACGAGATGTGCTCGGAGTTACATTCCTAACAGAGCAGACAAGATGGCAAGCTTATAAAAGTAGAGATCTCACAGAATACCTTTGATATGTGAGTTTGTGCCGACATACAACTTTGTAAAAGTCACATTTTCTCAAAACTCATTAATTACTTGCTGAGTCAATGAAACTGATCACTAATCCTATTAAAGCTCCACGGATAAAATATGACATGTTTGTGCAATGCCGCAGTAAAAATCGCAGCACCGTAATATATAGGAAGAGATTCCACAGAAACTTGGGATATAACCTGAGCCATTGTAAGTATCCAATTTATCTTCACTGCTCCATTTGAGTGCATTATCAAGGTATTTTTCATGTGGGGACACATTCCTGCATGAACATCTTCCTCACTTATTCCTCCATGATGATGGAATAGTTCGTTTTTTAAGGCTGTACTGATTTGAGAGCCAGCCAATTAAGTATTCACCATTGTTCATTTTTAATGGTGCCAAGTGTGTGTGTGGGTACACACTCTGATCAGTCATCCAGGGACGAATGTCCATAAAGTGCTTTGTGCCTCCTATAGACGTCGGCAGTGGTGGGTGGGGTGTTTGTAGGAATAAACTCCATTGCCTGCTGGGCTTCAGGACGAACATTCTGCTTCAGCACCAAACATCATCACAGTGCAACTGGAAAATGTTAATGGCTTTTATGATTGCCTAAATATGGAAATGCAGGCATTCAAAGGACAGGTAAATGGTGGAACACTGTAAGGGTGCTTTTGGGGAAAATAAAGCGCACGGCAACCTTGTCACGTTAAAGTTATTCATTGTCTTTTCATACGTGTTCTAAAATGTCCCCAAATTATGCCGCACTGCTTTTATTCAGCTGTTTTAATGCAGGAAAACAATCAGCAGCCGAACATTGCCAGGACACGCTTTTGTTTTTTAACCAATGTAGACAAAAATAAAAGAGGAGTCATTTTAAATAAGGATGAATAAACTTGGCTAAAACATGATGCACCGCAGCCATCCAATCCCCGCACGGACTCAGTATTATACTCCTGCATTTTAGGCGGTAATCATACACCCACATTTCAGGTTTCACCTTTAGCTCACATTTTCCTGCATCTCTGCTCCGTGATTCAGGTACAATCACACGGCGTGTGAATGAACAACATCATCAACAACAATGGCAGATGAGGAGACATGTCAAAATGACACCTACACATGCAGTGATTGATAAGCGTGACAAACGAACACAACATTCATTAACCAACTAGCCAGCAGTGTCTCTCCTGCCTGAGGGAGGAAGAGCAGGGACAGAGAGAGGAAGAGTAACTCTTTTTCTTCTCCATCAGTCTCTTACGATTACTGCTCAAAAGGGGGGGGTGGGACGGGAGTGAGGTGGGAGGCGGTAGGTGGGGTGGGAGGAAATGAAGGCAGAGGTATAGGCGGAGAAAATCTCCTCCAGGGCTAAGCCGAGGTGGGCTGGGGGATAAGAGCTTGACCAATTAAGCTGGAGGACTCCTCAGAAAATTGGAGTGAGCAGCCTCAGTCTTTTCACCGAAGTTCACTTCCATCTAGCACATGAAATGGGAAGTTGAAATAGGGATTGCCAGCTTAGTGATTGTTATACCTTGGCTAAAATCATAAAGTGTGTGTCTGTGTGTGTGTACTGTCCGCACAGTGCTAATATGTATGTGCCGTACGAGCCTGTCAGAAACAGCCTGTGTTTGGCACTTTTATAAACAAATACAGGACATAAATGATCATAAACTTTTCATTTATGAACATTTTTCTGCTGTTTGAGTGAGCGGTCAATGAATGTAAACAGTGGAGGGGGGGGGTGGTGGGTGCTAAAGCTTAATTCAGTTAACTTGTACATAAACGTAAACATACATGACATACAGTATATTGTATTTAAACAACAATCATAATTACCATACAAGGAAGAGGTGTGGGAAGGGAAAGGGTGCTGCAGCTGTTAATGGTGTGGCTGTCAGAGTAACAATGATAAGGCTCAAGTTATAATGCCTGTGTTGTACACCTGAATTACTTTAAACTCCTGCAAAATGAGCCAATCACTGAAAGAGCCAATTACTGTAAGACATATTAGAGCTGGTGCCAGTCAACCAATCCAGACTGATTACAGTTCTCTGCCAGAACTAATTCCATGTTTCACTCATGTTATCAAGTGTCAGCGAGATCTACGACAAGGAAGTGAACATTTACTGCAAAAGGTTATTCAGTTGGATTTGGAGGAAAGGGTTTTGCTGTTTGAGGGTGTTCTCAGTGAACCTGAACCGTGATGAGGATTCTGCTGTGACCGCAAATCCCCAACACCTAAATTACCACAACGAGCAGACAACACACCGTACTGGCTGCTCACAGACAAACAGGCAGCAGAAGACTGATTCATTTATAACAGTTTAACTATACATGAGCGATTACTGCAAGAGTGCAATTCTTATGTGACATATTACACAATAATGCTGATTACTTTCAAATGAACAAATGGTACGGTCCTAATGGCATCTTGATGCAAGGGAACTAAAATCTAACCAGACCACATATGCTTTTATGCAGGTCTCTCATGAAGCCCATTAAAGTAACAATAAACAGCAGTTCAGATATGAATTAGATTAGAATGTAAACAGCTAAACAGCATGCAGAAGCTCACAGAAAAGCACCCAAAACTTCAAACTACAAGTGGAAAAGGACTAATTCAGCCAGTATCAATTTATTATATGTATTCCAATTATAACTCGATAATAGCAACAAGCCAAGCACTGTGGAATGATTCTATTTTTTAATAATACAGTACCATTTCAAATGAGTAGAAAGACTGGAACTCAATATATATTTGTCTCCGTGCTACGATAGCAAACTGAGCAGCCAGCGGCACAAAAATCAACTGCATGCATTTAAATGCCAATAATTCATGCTCATTATAAATTAAAGAGCAACAGCAGAGCAATGAAGCTAACCCAACAAACAAAGAGTCACAGCATACCGACATTACAGAGGAAACAAAACTTACACTGAAAGAAAAGATGCTGAGTGAATAAAAGCACAACGGTTATCGCCTGTCAGCGTGGGCGCAGTGCGACTGCAAACGCAGTGAACTCGGAAAATACTCTGGCTTCAGAACTGAATGCTGATTGATAACTGCATGATGATAAACTATTTGCTCCTTAATTAAGTTGTCCAAAATGAGAAGCACAGACTGTGTCAGGTCAGCTAGTTCTGGCATATATTAATGGGGATATCTATCATTTCTTGCACTGTCCTGTTCAAACAAAACTCACTCACAATTTTCTGGACACATCTGCAAGTAAACCCAGGAGCGACGCAGAACGCAAAGTTGATGACTGCCTTCATTTTATTTCGGTAATGGAACGAACGTCAAACAAGCGCATGGATCCAGTTTTAAACTCTGCAGGTTTTACTCTATAATTTTCGCCAAAAGCCGAACCCTCATTAACTGTGATTGCATTTCTGTTGTATGCACACTGCGGTTCAATTTGATACAGAGTGATATGGAAAACACAGCAAAGCTACTGAGAGAAAAGCTGTATCTTATGATTAAATCTGATTGACTGATAATGAATCAGAGTGTGAACTAAACCTGTGCAAGCTCTGGTTCAGCTGTAATCACTGAACGCATTTCAATTGGAAACATACAGAAGGACAAAAAGTTATTTCTCTGTATTTCTATGCATCATTCATAGCTATTATCCAGTTCCATTCATCACACCTTTGTAACTTAACAATTGTTTAGAAGTACAGACAATTGTGACAAGTGCTATTTCGCTTTATTATTTGTTCATTCACTGATGACACTGGGTATTGTGCTATTCAGAAAGTGTGAAAAGATTTACGCACACACAGAGTACTGCAGAGTAGCGACAAAGAGGCTATATGCTTTCTTTCTGCTCCGCAGAGCCCAGTTTGTGTTTTACCACAGCTTTTTAACACAAGCTTAAAGTGGTACTTAGCTGAAAGAGATCACAATCCCTGACTAATGGTTTAAAAGCACAAAAACCAAAACCAAAGTGGTCTGATATAACTGGCAGAACACAACAGATAGTGAGGACATAGCACCAGACTCATTTGAAAAGGACAGGCGTTAGTCAGAACCTACCATGTCAAAACCGATACAAGATCAGAATGCAAAATTCTGCTTTTCATCCCTATTTGATTTGAAACGGAACCCAAACTATCTGTCTTCCACAGGCTGCTCTGAATTGAAGGCAAATGTGTTTACTCTCTGTGGGAGTAGGCTTTGCAGAGTCACAGTTCATCTCATCAGTGATAGTGGCAAACCTTTTCCTGGATTGATTTAAAGCGACTCTGTAAGGTTAAGACAAAAAGGATTTACACCACTGACAGATAAGGACCCTTCGACTTCAAATTCCTGACAGCAGAGCAATGATACTGAGCGCTGAATTCTTTTGTGTTTTGTTTTATTGTAGCTTCTTCACACAGCGACAAGAAAACATTTGGAACAGGGATGAGCCTCACGTGACCTAATCACTGTAAGCACTTCACAATGCAGAGCAGACGACCAAAGAAACTATTGTACACACACTCACACACACACACACAATTACAATTCACCTCACTATATATGATCCCCAATCAAATATGCATACCCCTTTCCCCCTTGGTCATCAATAGCTATTGACTGGTTCAAAAATAGAAAACCAAAGTCACCCGTGGTGAAATCTCACCTCCGGGTTTTGTTATTTGCGTCAACATAGCGATGAGGTGCGCTGCGGCGACTGCTTGCCATTTCTCATTAAGAGCAACAACGGAAATGGCCTCTCTTCTAGACCACGAGAGACAGAGGGAGCGGCAGGGCAGAGTGAGTGTGAGTGTGTGTGTGTGTGTGTAAGTTTCTCACTGAGAGAAAGAGAATGATAGGGAGGAAGAATGAGCGACAAGAGGGATGGAAAGGAGAAAAATGAGTGAGGGAATGAGATAAGAGAATCAGACAGACAAAGCCACGATAGAAAGACAGACAATGAGATAAAGAGATGGAAGGGAAGACAGGGAGAAGTTGGGGGGGGTGGCGGCTCAGGAAGCTGCCTCCTCTTTCTATTCTGAGGGTTTCTTTACCGCTCTGCCTTTGAGGCCTCGCTAGTGTCACATTAAGATCATCCATTTGAGAATCTGAGACAAGCCTTTGATGTTCTTTGTGCATGCACAAACAGGAGAGCGGAGTGCTCCTTTGACAATTGCCAACTCTACAGAAATATCTTTTTGTAGTCTGAGTCTCTGGCCTGCTAGGGACAATGTTATCATCAGAGAGTGCAGTGCAAACTAGTGAATAATTTAATTTACCTGTTCATATTTCATCACTGAATATATTACATAGGTCTTTTTTTTTTTTTCACCCACCCTCACTGTAAAACATTGAGAGAAGCATGTTCCCCAGCCCTACACTGTCACTGCGTTTTTGTGTGCGTGCAGCAGTTGGGCAAAATAATAGAGTGCAAGAAAACTTTGCAAGAACTTAGTACCAACAGATATTTCATGAAAGAAGTGTCTCGTTCTTTCAGGAAGGAGTTGAAAGGCAATTCACAGAGATTGAAAAATATGTGCATTCAGTAAGTGGAATCATTAAACAAGTCTGATTTTTTTTTATTTTTAAAGTTTGACTATAGCGGGTCTCTTTCCTGTAAATGGAAAGTATGATGCAAACCTCTTTACCAGGAATCAAAAAGTCATGTACTGCTTGCTCATTAAACAATCGGCAGACTTTGCCTTTTAAGCGCTACACTGGCAATAAGCCTTAGGGCATTTTAAGCACTTTTATCTTTTTTTTTTTTGATACATTCTGTATTTTGAGCACCCCTGACATAATGGGCCAATTATACTTTAATGATCAATAAAGATTTTCACTTAGCCCTGTAATAAATGGACTGATGGCTCCAGTCGGTAGACATCACGACTGTGATAATGCCTAGAGTGGAGACTGCAAATTTACTGCTGCAGTGTTTTCAGGGGTTAAAATTTTTTATTGTTCAGAAACTTTGAAAACCGTGAATGATTACCACTGTCAAACAACCTTATCCAACCTTCATGAATCCATTTTTGTCCAACAAAACCAAGAATTGCAACTTATGTCAAGCTGTATAAACGTCTTATTAATCTTGCTCAGATAATTATACTGTGCATAAGCTGGCTGTTTAAGGCCTCAGTCACACAGGCATGCAAACCTGTCATGCCGACAACCACCAGCTGCATGGGAAAAGTGTGTATTACCTTAGCACTTGCGTGTGGTTGCTCCAGGTTGCTGGCAGTTAATGTGATTGAATTCAATTGCCAAAGACTGATTCACACAGACGTAGAGACTGGGACCCCTGGTAACCACTACAGAAAAGAGTTCATTCTGCAACTATCTGGCAAATGGTTGCTGGCTGTTGCTAGGCGAAATTGGTTGCAAAAATGTATACAGTGCTACACCGAAAACCTCTTTGCTTTGGTCACTAGCAGGTTGCCTCAGTCACCAGTACTGTAGTTTGTGTGGAAGAACTGTGTGGCTGTGAAAAGTGCAGTGGAAAGTGAAAAACAAACGTTTGCCTTCAAAGTAAAAGTTGAGCTTTTTGAGAAGTGCTGGTTCGAAATATGTTCCCATCACACCTTTTCAGGTTTCACTGAGGCTTGGAGAGTAAATGGCAAGAGTTTGCAGACAAGTCTTCTTGATTAGCTTTGCACGACTGCTGCAGTCTACCGGTGAGCAAAAGTAATCACAAGGACGTATTTGGTGCAGCACCCTCTTTGCAACTGATTTCACTTAGTGACAGTTGGCAACCTCCAGTAACCACTCGCCCGCTGGTTGGGATGCACATTTTCCCCTCGTGACCAGAGGTCGCCAGAGGGTCACCGACTTATTTCTAGTCCTGTCTAACTGCGTTCTTACTTAGTAAATTCGTCTGTAACTGTTTCACATGTACAGCAAGCGGAATCACTGCCAAGACACACACGGTGTTTTTGAAATAACTTTTTTTCCTTTTTGATGGGAGACTGCTTATTAAGAACTGCTAAATAATCATAGGAAAGATTTAAGTCACAGTATCCTACTATAATCCCCAATACTGATGTGCCAAACATATCATGGCTTTTTAATGTATTTTATTTATTTATTAATTTTTCACACAATGCAGTAACAAATCATAAGTGCCAGCAGTATCAACACATCACACTTGTTCCAAAACTTATTTGGTGTGATTATCATTTTCCAAATTTTAAATGCAGTGAGATCAGTGTTATATTGTGTTATATTTGATGTTGATATAAATGTATGGCTATACATGTATATTCTACTGCTGGACAAGATTAGGCCCAGCAATCAAACTCCGAGCCTCATAAAGAAAAGACTTATAACACAAACATTTTCCCACTGTACACAGACAATGGCTTCAACTGCACTAGTGATTATTAGAAACCTTTCACTCATATGCTCGTTACTGTTGAGTAACTACATGCTGTACGCCTTCAATCCTCAATATTTTGTTGTGATGTACTCAATATTTTTCATTTCGGAGCCATGACTCATGTGACATGCTCGGATCAGATTTCAAAAAGCAGATTATGGTCAGACATTTTAAAAGTTCAATTTAGAAGATTGCAGTTTTTGGGAAAACTTTCATCTCGATCCCCTTCACATGCCACAGCATCCTTGGGTCCAGTTCTCCTCTGCAATGGGTGCATGAGCATGTGTGTCGGTGTGTTGGTGTGTGTGTGTGTGTCTGTGTACATTGTAAGGCACTTTGTAGAACCACTAAGGCAGGGATTATATTCGGTTGCGGGAACAGTCATGGAGAGTTGAAGGCACCACAGATGAGTAGCCATTCCTGTTATACTTCTTTGAAGTCTGCTTGAAGTGCGCCTGAAGGGTGTATGCACTGGTGTGTTGTAGTGTAATGTCTCCATGGGTGTCACAAAAAATTGGTAGGCATGTGCACGTCGGCATGGACCTTTGCGCTCAAAATTTACATCACTTGGACCCAGTGAACCATAGCATACTCACGAAAGTGGAAACTATACTACACCATTAAGGTTTAAAGGTGTTATAGATGTAGTGCTATAGTGAGTCACATTTACCATGTAGAAAAATGATCTTGTCTAGTACAGTACCTCTGCTTTTTCTCTCATAAACTGTGTAACAACTGGAAGCCAAGTTTAATCCTACTTAATGAACTGCTTAGAATGAGTGCTTTACTAGTTCTTTTAGGACATTTAAGGGGTTTCTCATTTTTCTAAAGTCTGGATATTTTCTCTGATTTCAAAAATATTTACTAAATGTAAATATCTTGAGGAGTCTAACAGTTCTGAAATCTAGCCTGGATTTGTGATGTAGATGTTTAGGATATGAATGAAGCACATAAATAATTCGTTTCATATATGCATCCAGAACATGCAAACTCCACACAGATGGTGGATTCGGCCTTCTTGAAGTTAACCACCACGACAACCTTCTGCCTAGTTTCAAATTAAGCTATAAAATCGACATATATGAGACAAACTCAGGATGTGTTTCTAGTGTGCGTGTTCTCAGATAATGTACTTATTTTCTGTATTTCCTGAGTATAGTGATGAGATCACAGGTTCTGATTTTGCTGTATAACAGGTTTTGAGCCAGTGCTATGGTTTTCTCCCCTCCTTCAATTGAGAGTTCCCTTTCATTAGTTGTTTTGAATGCTTAAGTAAGCAGTGGTGTGGGTAAGTGGTGGTCTGGGGTGAAAACAGACAGCCTTCTGTATGCCTCTTCCCAGAAACAGAGACTCCAATCTCCATTGGGAAGGTCTAAGGTTGTGTTCAGGCAGACAACAGCACTGAATGAAAAACCAAAGCCACCTCATTTATTCATATGCAATATTGATTCACCCGGAGTGGCAATGCCGAAGAGTCGAGCAAAAGAATGCAAGGGTGTCTGGGTAAAAAAAACAACAACAACAAAAAAAAAACTGAGATGCAATATATAAGCTGAAATACTGAAGGATTTCTGCTGTGATGTTTGTGTTTATTTTGTGGACACATAATTATTTTTATTTTTTTAACTACTGTCTTGATTTATATAAGAATGCCTCTAACTATAATGAATAAATGCAGTTTATCACTGTAAAACCAGGAGTTTAGCCTCTGATATTTAGGCCTTTTGTAAAACTCGGAAAGATTCCTTATGGGCTTTGAAAAACTGTGAAAGGGTTGACTCTCAGCCCTCTTTAAAATCTGAGTCATACTCCTACTTGGTATTCAACTTAGCAGGACTGACCTGTGTTGCTGCCTTTGTAATTGTGATGCTGTTGCCTCAAAGCTAAATTTCTTTTTCAGGTGGTGTTTTTATCCAGTACACATGCAGATGTAGACTTAAAAAGCAGACACACCAACCCACACACACACACACGCGCGCACACACACACACACACACACACACAGAGAACATCTAACAATAATAGAGAGCTGATTCACAAAACTGATGTCTAGGAAATGAGATTTTTTTTTTCCACTGGTGATTTGTGGGCACCGATTTCCAGCGCTGGGGTTAAACTTTGGCTTTTTTTTTCTATAACAAAAAGATTGTAGCAAAAAATGAAAACACTTGTGAGGGCAGAGAACCCCCCACTGACATCCACAACACTCTTTCAACCCTCTGACTCTTCAGCACTCCAGTTAG
Source organism: Apistogramma diplotaenia (assembly GCA_015052665.1). NCBI lineage: Eukaryota > Metazoa > Chordata > Actinopteri > Cichliformes > Cichlidae > Apistogramma > Apistogramma diplotaenia. The sequence goes on along the minus strand of VOQJ01023116.1, from coordinate 33,458 downwards.
CCACAAGCAGGTAGAATGACAACTTACGAATGAGAGGCACACTGGCATTAGCCGTTCCTAGCTTGTTGGAGGCGACACATGTGTAGTTCCCGTAACGATCCTCTGTCATGTTGGTCACTGTGAGGAGTGATCTGGAGCTGAGGCTCTTGATGTCGATGCCCTGACCCTTGATAATCCTGAAAACAGAGCACAATCACAACAAATGAAGCTTTGATTTCTTACCCCTACACAAAGTAACGGGGGTGGAAATGGCTAGAGTCAAGGACAGCGCAAATGTTTGTCATCTTTAGTGGATTTTCAGATTGTGTAGTGGCTCATCACCCTCTTCAACAGATCTATTTATCCCTTGGTCTGCCTTGGAGAGATGCTTTGAAGGACTGCGAGGAGAGAGAAATGACCCAGAGGTGAACCAGCTGGCTGCCACTTGACATGTTGTTCATCGTTTTGTTGCAGGTGCAGCTGGATTATAATAAATCCTACTACAGTTGTGCCTGGCAACTGTGCCAAGAAATTGACAAATGTTAAATTGTTTACTGTGGTGGGCGTGATGATCTTAAAGAGCCTGCAGAGATTAAAATTCACTGAGCAAAGGCATATGCCTATGAATCTTGATTGTGGGATTTCTGCAGATAGTGCAGCTCAGTTTGTTTTGAGTGGCTGCCTGTTTTGCTACAGTTTTCTATTTAAACATGGAGACCCAAAAAAAAAAAAAAAAAAAAAAAACCCCCCA
>VOQJ01023116.1:8043-32708 GCA_015052665.1 Apistogramma diplotaenia | reverse complement strand
TGATCTCGAGCTTGGCTCAACTTCCTCTGAGAGTCACTCGGTGTTGAAACATTATGTGCGACCTTATGTCCAGCAAATATTCGCAAATCTGTTGTTCCCACTCCCATGGTGATTCCCTCAAATGTTAGCTGAACATTCTCTGATAATCTCAGCATGTGTCTCACCTCTTCACTTTAACATGAAAGTAATCAATGCTCTCCCCCAGTCACCTCCCCATAAACCCTCACCCGCTTTTATTCGAGAGTAACAGCAGCGATGCATCGAGAAAGATTTACTTGTAAAAACTGACGCACTCCCTCCAATACTGACAAAATGAAAGGACATCTGCAGTAATGTTATAGCTGCGTCAACACACAGCCAAAATGACGAGTGGAGTTCATTTCACATGCACAGTAATTGGGCAATGAAAAAGTGAGCGCTAATGTTGTACAGAAGCTACACATGCTCCATGCTTAAGCCCTTATACTAATGTCCTGCTCATAATGAGGAGTAAATGAAGAAATCAACATTTAGCCATGTAAGAAGTCACAGAAAGAACAAGTCCTTGAATTAAGTAAAGACTAGAATCACGCCAACTTGCCTCCTTAGCAATTTGAATAAATTGAATCCACCCTATAATTACAATTAGCACAGTGTGAGCTGATGATTGAAATTGTGCTCACCAGGAGTGGGTAAATGACGGGTAATAGGGGTAATTTGGTTTTTAAATTCAAGAACTGACACTTGAATCTAGACTGACTGATGTATGTGTCGCGAATGATTTAAACCAGTCTCCAGCAAACATTTTATTAGAATGCAAGGTGAGGACAAAGGCACAAATGACTCTCATTGGAACATTTTCGTGCACGCTCCCCCAGAGGCTGGATGGATGGCAGAACAAACAAATGCACCGTTTCTGGGAAAAAGCAAACAAGCAGAAACGATACATTTTCTATCAAGTGAAGGTATGACCTAATAACAAAACCGTTATTGTCAAATGTCAACATGAACGATTGCAGTAAAAATTTGATATTTAGATGTGGGCTTTGGTCTTTTGTGAAAAAGCATTCCTGGGAAATAATAAGTATTTCTTTATATTTGTGTCTAACAGCCCATTTTTCATGGCATGTTGACTTGTCATTGCAACAAAAGGACAGATGAAGCTAATTTTGTTAACAATGGCTCGGTTCCATCAAGACGTGCGTGTGTGAGCGTGTATGTGTGTGTGTGTTATATATATATGTGTGTGTGTGTATATTACACACATTCTTCTTGTTCAATAACATGTAAAAACACAGGTATACAGACAGTATATGAATGATATAACTCACCTTTTTTCCCCCTTGTACCACTCAAATGTTGGAGAAGGCACAGCAGCAGCCTCACATCTTAGCAGGGCTGTGCGTCCCAGACCCACTCCATGGCTCTTCATCTCATGGATAGATGGAGGAACTGAGGAAAGCAAAGAAATAGGAAACCTTAGCAGGATTACCCACAATATTATCATGCACCATCAGCATACGAGCAGTGGTGAATGCTCTTATTCTGATGGTGAAAGGTTGTTGCACTTGGCAACTCCTGGTCAGCGTAGATATTACATAGTGTAAACTCAACATTCAAAATCTACAAAGGCATATTTGGAGAGCACAGACGGCACACAGCCCCTGTGTTAAGAAACTTAAATAAATTGCACTGCATGGTGATAAATGGTTTAATGGAAGTTCAAAGACTCAATGGCAGAGGCAGGTTCTGTGAATGCAAAATCAGACTCCTTTCATGTGCTGAAGTGCGGTGCTAATCTCTTTGCCAGTGTCATGTTGCTTTTAAAGCAACTTGGTCCTTCTTTGCTTCAAGTAACAGAGCCTTGAAATAATGTACTGTATTACATGTATGTTTCATGGACTGACAACAGAAGAGAAATGGTAGACCAAAAACAAAAGTGCTATTAGCATGGCAATACAAAGTTTAATCTAAAATATAATTAGAGGTTAAAGCCAGGGAGATGGCCCATCTTGTTGTCAAGGGGGTCTAAGTATTTAACAAAAGCAACCAAAGTCAATCCCAGTGCACACTTTAATAACAATAATGTCAATATGTTAATGTAAAAGTCTATTTTTAGATTAAAGATTGAGTTGTTTTTTTTAAGATAAATAAGTCAAAAGTTTTGAAGTCATGAAAAACTAATTAATTTGGGTTTGGTAAATTTCTCCAGACAGTCTCTAGACATTAGCCTGTAGAAGTGCAAGCAATACAGCAAATGTCTGGCACAGCTGGATCAAACATTAAATGGTCTTTAACCTGCCAGCTCCCTAGTGCAAAGAATTCTGTAAGGCTGTTTGCTTATAGCAACAAGAAAAAATATATATTATTTTGGTCAATAGTGCATTTGTGAGTTTTTCAAGCTGCTGCAGGTAAATGTTAAAAATACTTTTACAGGTTCACCTTTGGAAATCTTGTGAGTTCTACTTCCTTGATACTGAACTTTTTTGACCAGGGGCGCTCTTTCAGTCAAATGCTTGAGCTGAAACTAACCGCTGAGTGAGTCTGAGTGAAGAAAAAAAAAAAAAGAAAAATGGGATGATAAGTGAGCATTTTATGTCAATTACTTTGTTTTCATAATGGGTGGAAGCCAAAATCATCACTGACATTAAAATCCAATTAATGGCCAAGCCAGAAAGTCCACGTGTAGGTAATTGTCGAGCAGATAGCGGATTCAAAGCCAATGAGTGGGTGTAATGTGTCATGACTCTTGAACTCCATATGCAAAGTAGGGTTGCAACTGTTCTATAACTGGGACTGAATCCATAATTTAAGTTACATTTTTTTCTCATTTGGTGAGTAAAACAGCTGGCTGACTGATATTCTGGGAACAGTGTTAGGCTTAGTTCAATGTATTTGACTGAATCAACTTTACTAAGTGGAGATCAAAGAGCAAAATTAATAGCCTGCTCATCAGACGAATGATCAAGATTTTATTACACTAAACAAGACTTTTGTCTGCCTAATGTTAGACTGTTAATTAATTCTGAAATTGTGATGGTTAAATACAATGACCCCTCTAAAGGACCGAGGACAACACTAACCCAGTCACAACTGAATGCAGACGGCGGTTCATCCCCACTGTTATTCTTATGACTGATTGCGGTCATAGATTTCCTGCTTCTCCACTGAACAACAGAAGCGAAGAAACAGGAAAAAAAACAATCACACTATCACACAGAGCTCAATCTGACATTGTGTATTGTGTAAACTTGGCTTGACTTTCCAAAACCCCGACAAACAATCAAACTGTTCTGAACAACCAAGCAGATGCACAGCCATTTGAGATACAGCACAGGCAAAATTATTTTGTGTCACTCATACTGTTTCTGATTAAATGCATATGATACATGGGAAATGCTCACAATCTTTAGACCAATCCTGCAGCCGGCAGTAAATTGCCCAGCCATGTTTGAAAGTAAGATGGGGGGACTATTTATATTCCTGACAATGAGCTTTAAAGAATGACCTGTCAGTCTGAGCTAAAGCTCCTTTCCAGTGGAAGGACTTGGCCGAGAGCCCGCAAGACTTTACTTTCAATTCCATTTGGAAAGACCTCAGTATGGAGTGAAAAAGCTTCTAAACATAACCCCAAGGCACTAACTGACATTAAACTCCCCAAACAATGACAATTCAATGAACACAGAATCTGGTCCATTACCACAGGTCACACCTACAGAACAGGATAGTAAAGTATGCATGTGTTTTATCCATATGGATTTAAAACCCCTTTCTTATAGCATATATCTGGTTATACTGTATAAGGCAGTTTCTGTGGGTTGGCCTTGGTTTGGAGTGCTGCATGGAACCAATGCTTCAACAGTTTTTGCCTGCAACCTACAGTATGAGAAGTATGAAGTGGGACACAGCAGATGTGTGCAAGGTGAAAAAGAAGCATGTGAGCATTTGTACATGTGTCATAAGATCATGTAAGAGACGCAAACTTAGATGACATTGTGCTCACTTATGATGAATGCCCTTCCACCAACCTTCTTCTGCATCCTAATGAGCACATTCATATGACTAGAGTATGATGATTTTCTGTCCTTGCATGTGTGCCAATTATACTGTTAGTTCCTTCTTTTGTGGCTTGGCTGAATAATCTGAAGGACTTAAAATAGTGAATCAAGCAATGGGTTATGCTAGGGCTCTTGCTGTTCATTTATCACTGCACGAAATGTTAGGCACCATGCTGGGGGGTGGGGGGTATTAGCAGACCTTGACTGGATGTCTGTGCATGCTGCGTGTGAATGTGCGCTATGGGTGTGTGTGTGTACCCCTTGTGTCTATGGACTAAATTCAAAGTATCATGATTTTCTGCTTCAGGAACTTCAAAGATCTGTTCAAACATCACACATTACTTCAGAGCAATGCTTAAACATAACCAGGATTAGCGGTTACTGCATCGTAAAGACAGCTCACAGGAAAGTTACAGCATCTTTGCAGAGGAGCAGCAACAATATGCTGCAACTCAATAAAATGATGAGAAAGTAACATCACATCTTTTTACACAAGAGATGTAGAATTCTTAAAGAAAAAGAAGAGAACAAGGAGAGAAAATTGCAGGAGTGCTCCACAGCAGAGAAATATAAGCCAATAACAAGTATGACAAAATCAATGTAGTATGCTGACCAGCAGAGGCTTAGCGAGTCCTCGTAATCCTCCATTGGTGGTATTGTGTGGAGCCATTGATTATCTGGAGACTCTGAAAGCACCAGGGTGACCTGGCTGTCTTGCTATACAGTTACTAGGACAGTGGGCACGGAGGCCCGGTCAGTTGTGTGTGGCAGTCGTCTATAAGGAGGTTTTGATCAAAAGTAATGTAGAAATCACCAGAGTTGTAATAAAATTGCAGCTTGCACTGTTAAGGTTATCTGGGTCTGATTAAATCGAGCTTTACAGACATGTTTTTGTTTAGCAAATAATCAGAAATAACAGCAACATGCTTAGATTTCAGTGAAAAATGGAACACAGACTCATTGCTTTTATGGTATGTCAACCAATCAAGCTTATGTGACTTATGTGCATATCTTTAAACATCCATTCGCAGCCAAGGATCGAGCCTGAACTGGAAACCACAAAATCACTGGGAATCTTGTGTTCCTAAATTGTTTCCTTTGATGTCGTCGTCACATTTACTTTCTGGATTCTTTTGTTGTGTTTCCTTTAATATATTACCAGCTGGATCAGCTATTTGTCAAATGAACACTGTGCTTTCTTCATTAGACTCAGAGGATTTCCTCTTTTTACAGTTAATTAGGTTTACTGTTCTCCATCAGTAGTTGGTTAAAATGCTGGGGAGTAAAATAAATCCAAGACAGTGAAAGGTTTGAGAAATGTGCTGCTAAGAATTTTAGGCACTTCAGGTGTTCATTCATTACACAGCACAGCTCTAAATAAAGGCAAAGGTGATCAGATAAATGTTTTGATCATTTTTTTTAGTTTACTGCACTTAATTTGAAATGAATAAATAAAAACTATTCACAAGATCACCCATGAAAGAATGCTCACTTTACTTCTTGTACACATAACGTAACTTGTACCACATAAATGTTGCATCTTTCTAGTCAGAATACAACAGGTACTAGAGGCAGAGTGGTATCTATGACTGGAAAAGCATAATCATGCCTCTTTTCTTAAAGGCCAGTTGCATTTCTGCAAATGTGCAGGTTCAAAAAGCAATCTGGGCCCGATAATTGTTGGGGGGGTTTTTTGGAACCACAAAAGTCATTCAGCAATTTATCATATAGAAAAAAATATCCCTTATAGGATTGCAGGTGGTGCAAAATACTGCAATTTTAATTCAATAATATCAAATCCTTCCAATTTGGACCTTGGCACCGTGAGCTGTTAAGACAGATCACAGCCATAAAGTCCAATACAATCCAATAGGTCCAATTTTAACTTGCTGGCATATCTTATATCATCATATATTGCACTATACACCATCAGGATTTTAGAGAGTAATGCAAAGTAGTGCACTAAAAACCATGAAGCCCCAATAATCCAGGTAATTTAGTATCTGGGGAATGCTGTGGTGGTGCTGTAAATCATGCCTGAAGTCATGGTGGCTCTACCAGATGGGGGGGTGAGGGGTTGGGTCCAGAAATAGTACAAGCATGGCAGAAAAATGAGCACTATGAGGCCCTGGCAGGTGACAAATGGGCAGTTATGGGTCGATCACGAACCAAAAACCATTACATCTGCATTATGCAGAGCTTGTTGTCAAAACAAAGCTGTTATCTCCAAATGTCCAAACAGAACTACAAATACAAGTACGTTAAAGATACATAACAAGCCTGACCTTTTTCCATCTAGCACTAATGGACAGCGTTTGTTCACAAAGCAAAACACCTTAATGTACAAGGCTTCACTGAGTAGCTTCCCTTAAGCAATCCTCGTGTGACAATTGATGATTAATTGGTGTACTTCAAGAATGAATATGATTTATTTAGCTACATACTATTGTTTGCCAAGAGAACCCAGAGAACGCAGGCTTTTTAATTAAAAGATCAATTAATAACCCTACCTCTTCAGCCAGATTTGAAAATGAGTTTTCATTGCAATTAAGGAATGGACTCATCAGTGCATGACTTGTCAGCTTACACACAGAGACACTGTTCCCCACTGCCATCTGTGGGCTTCTTTGTCCTGCTTTTTTTTTTCTCAGTCAGGAATGGTTCTACTGCCAAGATTTATTAATTCATTAAGATTTCTATTCAGAACAGCTAGGGAACATTGTGTTCCTTCTTTTTATACAATGTGAGGCATATAAATAACCGGCTTAGTGTGCAGGACTGTGTGGGTCGACAACACCAGGGATCAATCTATTGTCTGTGTTTAACACTAAATGGCTCAAGGTACACAAATCCTCACCTATCTTCCTAAATACACACGAGCTGGTGGGGTGTTTCGATGAAGACAATGGTACAGTCGAGACATGCAGAAATATCATTAATCCATTGTTACAAGAGTTCAGTAAGTCATCTCCATTTGTGTAAACATAATATCCGTGTTTTAGACAATTTCATGTGAGCCTGTGATATTATTTGCCTTTCACTCAATATTATAACTTATTTTGTCACTAAAATGGCAGGCCAATGTATAAAAGCAAAAACAAAAAAGAAGTGTACTGGCCAGAACATTTATTCTGCTGAAGATCAAGTTTCCGCTCATTTATTCATGCTCCTCATGCAGCAAGGAATCCAAATAGCAATCAAGACGAGAGCTTTGGAGAGATGTAGAGAGATGGATTTACATCCAAACAGCTTGAGGGTACTGGCTTTAACTCTACTTAGGATTGGATCAGAATCCAATTCTAGGAAGCCTTCTCTTTTGAATTGTAAGCCACAGTATTTCAACAGATACTGCGAACTGTCGACAAATACTCAGCGGAGACTGTGTGTCTGATTTTAAAATGCTCCCAATGCCAGATTTCATTGAACTGTGCAGTGAACACTTATTCCACCTTTGATTCAGCCGCACAATCCACCACTGACTGCACTGAGTCTGATCTGGACACACAATATGTATGTCATGCGTTTTGTAAAATGCATGCAATTTTTTGTACAGCTATGCAGCCGTTATAGTGTACAACGATTCTTAGTAAAAAAAAATAATAACAACAAAACATGCCCACACTCCACTAATAGCCTTTTACTCCAGTGTCATTAGTTGACATTGTAATGTTGGGTGGTCATGAAGATGTGTCTCCTGAACACAAGTAAACAACTTTAGTCTCTTATTTATCAGAGATGGTCATGACTCCCCAGAACCACTCTGTCAGCGGAGGAGCATGTTGTGGGTGTATCTACCAGGCCAGGGTCTGAATTCCAAACAGGCATGGATGGCTGGGTATTAGAGGGAAAGGAAGGTTAGGAGCAAACAAAAGATCAGGTGATGTAAAGAATTAGAAGTATTTGCAGTGTGCTCCTGCATTTTGATTTTTCAAAAATCTATAAATACCGCCGGTGAAAAGGCTTAAAGCATCTCTGATACGTATGGTGATTAAAAATGATCACAGTTCTGCTGGACAATTAGTGTAAGTAGGAAAAAGCGAGGTGCTCTTCTTTTTACAATCACAGCCATGGCGAATATGTGAGCAGAATTCACAGCTGCGGGGTACTGGAGGAGGAAGGAGGCGTAAAAATGGCTGGCAAACTCTGAAGCGTACAGGGTACGGTTTCACTCTGAAAAGCAAGTGAAACCTTGCCACGAATGAGTGAAGGTGATATTAAAAAAGGAAGACAAACCTGTACTGGTTAAACCGTTAGCCTAAATCTAGAGATGCTGTCATACAAAATTATATGTGGTCAGAAGTCTAAATCGCATCATGGGCATAAATGTCATGGTAAATTCAGTCTTTTGATGAGTTCTTTGAAATGTTATTTTTTCAGGACGGAGGGCTTGTACAGCATACATCTTCAAAAACAAGAACAGGGTGCACAAGTTTGAATTCATTTAGGATTTTCTCGAATCCACACAGGGTCAATATTTTACATGCAAGCTTAATTACATATATACATTCACTTAAATCTTGTACTGAAGCTTCTACTGTGTGTGTGTGTGTGTGTGTGTGTGTGTGTGTGTGCAGTGCTAAACAAATGTATTAGGCCACCTGTCATAAAAACTAATTTCAGAAATCTGTCAAAAACTTGTTTAAAGCTAAAAATAACTGAATTCACTGAACTGAATTTATGTTTTATGCCCAAATTTGAGCTGGCACACGGGACTTCTCTGACAAGTCAGAAGTGAATCGAGCATACCACTCAACCACTGAATCAAATTTGTCTGTTCGGGAATGAGAAATAACTGCATATAGGCCTCTTTAATCAAAAAATAATGATGTACTTTACTATTTTTTCAGGGTTTTTTTGTAAAATAGTAAATTTTTATGGAAAGCAACAAGATCTATATTTCATATATTTCAGCATTTTTATTAAAGAGCTGGTACATATTTAGAAAGTATCAATACTGTTAATTTAGTGCATCATGATTTTGCCTTCCCACAATAACAGACCATTATTGAGCAATACTGAAAATCACACTCCACCAATACAACACAACAAGCAAAAGCCAATCAAGCATCTTGACCATGTGCCTGCATGTGCCAGTCACAGCTGTTCCTTCCACCGTGCAGTTTGAAGTTCCCTGGACTAGTCTGGACAAGCAACACCATGTAAAAAGGCAAATAAACAACAAAATTCAAATGTCTGCCACAGCAGAAGGCGAAGAGCTTGTCCTTCAAAGGGGATCATCAGCTGTTGTTTGGTAATATGGAAAGAGTGCTGTGTCTGTGCCGCAAAGCTGCACAACTATCTATTCAACTGCCTGCATTATATTATACCTGCATTGTCTACAAAAAGTTACAGGAGAACTGAAGAAGGATTTCACGGCTGTTGAGTACTTTGCTGTAGTTTTAATCACATTCATTAAGAAAGTACAATTATTGCAGTGACTTTATGTTTAGCTCCTAAATAAACACCCTATTTAAACACCTCATTTAATCAAAGAAGTTTTAATTAACAGGAATGTGGCACAATACACACTGCGCAAAACATTTTCATTGGGGGAAAATGTTGGATATGTATTCTGACATGGATTGGGTAATGTGTTGGGAATGAAAGGATGCCACGTCATTCGATAGAAATGAAAATTATCAGCCTACATAGGGCTGAATTCAAAGGCATCCCAAAAATCAAAGTGAAAAAATGATGTGGCGGGCTAGTTCATCATACAGTACCAAAATTTCATTGCATCAACTCAAAATGGTATTCAGCAGTGCAGAAAATCATTGGGACTTCTCTTCCTTCCATTCAGGACATCGCACGCAATCGCCAGAACCATCACCAGAGTCTGACAGTCCCACCATGGACTGTTCTGCCTGCTTGTCTCTGCAAAGAGATTCTGCAGCATTAGATGCAGTACCACCACGTCCTGCTATAGCTCCCCCCACCCACACCCACACATCTTCAGACTGCTGATAAAATGCCACTCATACTAGATACCATGTTTTTGTGTGTTAATTTTTGTATGCTAATTCCACAGGTCACGATCAGCTTCCTGGGGGATCTTCTCCTAAATCGGGACCAGGGACCATCTCTGAGCTCCTGGACAGTCTAAGGTGCAGACGGTGTTGGATACCAAAAGAAAGTGTTTCAGAGGTGTTCTATGGGATTTAGGTTAGGCGAGTGTGGGGGTCAGTCAATGGTATCAATTCCTTCATGCTCCAAGAACTGCCAGCATACTCTTGCCACATGAGGCATTGACCTGTACCAGTATGAACTCAGGACCCACCAGCGCAGGGTCTGACAATGGGTCCAAGGATTTCACCTCAATAGCTAATGGCAATCAGGGTGCTGATGCCTAGCCTCTAGAGGTCTGTGTGTCCATATGTAGATATGGCTCCCAAGACCATCACCCACCACCAAACCAGTCATGCTGAACACTATTACAGGCAGAATAATGTTATACATAAATAAAATCACCATTTTGTTGTTGCTTTCATTTTACTGTTTTAGTTGTCTTGTTCTTTTAGCTGTGCAGCACAATGATCAATACAAACAGCGGTTAAAAATATAGCTGACTTCACATATGGCCTTAATATTGCCTTATCATGCTTACAGGTTTAAATAATGGCCAAAATGTATTTCTTCAAAACACCATATCAGTTTACATTTTGTGTAAAATTTTGCACAAATTTTTGAGCTTGGGTTAAAATTTTAAAGCAAGCATTTGCGCCACGCACTTTAACATTCCCTCTAGGTATTTCAAACAGGTTCCGATGAAGCATCTGTAACAGTGACGGGCAAATGAAATATAGCACGACAAGACAGTTGGCTGTCTGTGTTCCTTCCATGTGTGACTAAAGTTTGTGCAAACTGTCAAATCTCATCTTGCTACATGATGGTGTTCAAACTCTGTAGTCTCACTCATTCAATACGAGGAACAGACAACTCTCTCTGGAGGAAAAGAGCTCTCTAAACTAGAAAGCAAGGTCAAACACCTTTGATTTTTCATCTTGGAAAAGAAACAGGTTCCTGTTATTGTTTTATCTGTAGTGTTAGTGATGGACGCCTTCATTGTGCTACAAGGTGGCTTCATTAATTAATCAAACACCAGCTTTTTATCTCAGGTGGAGGTGTTTCACGGTGGTTTCCTTTTCATTCATCCCTGGGCCTCAAGCACGTAGATGTGATATTTATGCTTTTGAGTCACACTGTGCAGTGAGAATTTCAGCCAGTAACGGCACCCACCTGCAGTGAAGATGAATATGTAAATTTTAAAAAGTAGGTCAGAGATCAAATTTCATCAGGTAGCATCACAGCTGAAATATCCTTTCGCCAAGTAGGGTTTTTCAGCCAATCTGATTCTAGCACGACCTTCTGGATGACTGCCATCATTCAGGTTTAGACGATAAAAGTATTCAGTTGCCATTCATTTATCCCCGGAAGCATAACGACAAGAAGCCCTCTAAGGCCAATAATTTAATTAATGCTGTGTTATGAAGGTAGGACATTTGAGCTTTAGAGAAATTCATGCTGAGGTTACATGTACTGGACTTAACACTTAGGCAGTGACAATGCCTGAAAACGTCTGCCTCATCATCATATCAGAGAACCAAATGGCAGGCTTAGTGGCCCAGTGTTATTAAAACTGCAAATATGTTAGAGCTTAATTTTATTTTCATTACTTTGGTTTGCTTATTTTAATTAGTGCCCCTAATCTGCAATTAGCCCAGAGGTCAGCTATACCCACAGTTTTGAAAAAAGGCATTGTTTTGAACATTTAATTAGACTGTTAACCCTTGAAATGTCAGTGTCACTCAATCCTATGCTGTCTTATTAGAATGATAAAAGAAAAATATTGCAGTCTTAACTAAGTGATGTTTATGTATTCATTTAATTGAACTGCTATTAGCAAGAAAAATAGAGGATCACTGTTGATACTATGATGGGGTCAATGCACAGCATGATAGCCACTTAAACATTTTAACGACATCTAACATTACCTCTGTGCACTTTTTGTTATTCCACCCCTCATTTCCTCATATTTTGTTAGGAAAATAGATAATAGGTCAGAGATTTATTGAAACATGCAAACATGCATGGAAAATGAAGTATGTAAGGCAAAAAGAGAGTCTGTACAATTCAAATTAGGTTGAAAGGCAGTATGTTGGTGTGATCGACTGTTCTTCAACAGAGCCTGAACTCTTATGCAGTTTTCTTGTCAGTTCTTTAAGCAGTCTTCAGGAATAGCTCTCCAGGCTTCCTGAAGGGCATTCAAGGCTCTTCTTTGGAAGCTGACTGCCTTTTGTTCCATTCTCTGTCAAGATAATCAATAATGTTGAGGTCCGAGCTCCGGGGAGGTCAATCCACTCCTAACCATTCCTTACTTTACTGGCTGTGTTTGGGATTATTCTCATTCTGAAAATAAAGCTATTGGCAATCAGATGTTTTCCAAGATTTCATCAGCACTGGGTGAACTGCAGTCTCAAACCATGACAGAGCCTCTGCCGTGTTTTACAGATGGCTGTAGGCACCTCTCTCCTGACCCTCCTCCATGCATATTGACAACAAAACAAAGAAAAACTATTTAAAATCTTGATGAAGTTGCCTGTTGCCACTGATTATCAGTCTTCCGTCTTGACAGCCACCCTTCCACTGAGACCACTTAAAATGATTTTTTTTCAGGACCACCACTTATTTCATTCTCCAGTTGTCAAGTTATCTCATTTTTTAAAAGGGAATACTGCACACCATACTGAGATATTCCATGTTTTCGGGTAATAGCTCTTTGGAAATTGCCCAAAGAGTCGTGGAGAAAATGATTTATGCCTGGCAAAGTGTTATCTTTGGCATGTTTTGTAGACTCAACTAAAGAAATGGAAACAAATTAAAGAAACAAATTATGTGTTTCTGTGACAGGATGCTAGCAACAAAATGCAAAAAGTATGATTTATTCAACACTGGTTTGTCCCTTGAGTTAGGTACCTTATTTATGTTTGAATGAGTCATACGTCAGTGTTGAGTAGCTTAACAAACCAAAAAAGACTGGACTGAAAATGAAGAAGCAGCCAATGTCCAAAGACAAACTTTGGCACTACTGGATGAACGGAAACAATGTTCCAGAGGTGTTTTGTTGGATTTAATAGATAGGTCAGGTGAGCATGGGGGCCTTCAGTTCCTTCATCCTTCAGCAACTGCCTGCATATTCTTGGAACTCAGCTCCCACTCCACCAGTGTGGGTCTGACAGTGGGTCCAAGGATTTCATCCCGATACCCAGTGGCAGTCAGGGTGATATTTCTAGATTGTAGCAATCGATATAGTTCCCCAGACCATCTCTAAAACACCATCAAACCAGTCATGCTGAAGGACATTACAGGCAGCATAACGTTCTCCAAAGCTTCTCCAGACCCTGAGCACATCTGTCACATGTGCTCAGGGTGGGCTATCCTCTTCGTAAAAGAACAGGGAGCCAATGGTGGACTTATCAATTCTGGTATTCTATGGCAAATACAAATCGGGCTCCATGGTGGAAGGCAGTGAGCACAAGTACAGTACCACTAGTGGATGTCGTGTCCTCAAGCCTCCCCCATGAATTCTGTTTTTGATTGTTTGGTCAGAAACATTCACACTAGTAGCCTGCTGGAAGCCCCTTTGTAGGGCTCTGGCAGCGTTCCTCCTTGTACAGAGGAGCAGATATCAGTCATGCTGGTGGGTTAGGGACCTTCCACGGCCCTGTCCAACTCTCCCAGAGTAACTATGTGTCTCCTGGAACCTCCTCCATGCTCTTGAAAGTGTGATGGGATACACAACAAACCTTCTGGCAATGGCACAAATTGCTGTGTTATCTTGAAGGAGTTGGACTACCTGTGCAACCTCTGTAGAGTCCAGTATTGCCTCATGCTACCAGTAGTGACACTGACCCAAGCCAAATGCAAAAAAAAGAAAAGAAAATCAGAAAAGATGTGGAGTGAAAAAATGTTTCCACCTGTAAAAAGAGTCCTGTTTTGGGAGTTGCCTCATTGTTGCCCCTCTAGTGCATATGTTGTTAATTAAATTAACACCAAAGCAGCTGAATGATTAACAATGCCCTCTGCTACTGACCTGACCAGACTCAGAAGTTTAACTGGCTTGATGCTATACTCTGATAAAAAAAAAGCATTCCTTTAATTTTTTTTCTAGCAGTGTATATAGAAAAAATGGGTCTTTTGCACAATACTGTACCTAAAAAAAATCCTTTTGATGGCACATTTTTCATTGTTTAAGTTACAGAGTTAAACTCACACCTGCGCAATCTCCCAGGAGAGCCTTCACAAAATTAAGATGCTTCTTTTGTGAGACAAGTAAAACATCTGTATGAGCATGTGTCCATACAGTGTAATATTTATAATAAAGTTAATTTCTTGCTTCTTGCTGTGTAATTATCCTCTCTTGTTTGAGTTTCCATGTCAGCTAATGTCTTTATCTTAATACAGATTTTAATAGGCTCAGCCCTCATCAATACCCCGCACTCCTGGGCGCCTGGTGAATACAGCCCTGATGTGTGACAGCAGAGCATGAATGATACAGTAGATTGGGATACAATCCAAATGCTTCTCTTTTTTACTTCACAGAGGGAGAAATGTGCCAGTGTGGAGAGGAGGCAGTGAAGAGTGGCCACCAGCTGGCTTAAGCTCTGCCTGCTGTGGCCAAATCAGTCGCTCCAATGGACAACTTTAATTCATTCATTCTGCTTCCTTATCTTTGGAGATGAGCACATGTGTCACCAGTCACCATGTAGAGAGAAAAGGGAACAGGCAACTTTGATGAAAAATATACAGACGAAATGCTTTGAAAAAAAAAGACACTGATTATTTGAAGCTACACAGCACAAAATACTTAAGAACACTGTTGCTGACATTTGAAGAGGTCGACAACCAAAGTCCTACTTCTGTAACGTTAGCGACATTTTTGTTTCTGCAGGTCTTGTTCCTCGTTCAGCACTCTAAATGCTAAACAGCCGCAATAAAACACCGGGCTTTTCACGTGAGGTGCTTATGGGGCTAGAAAATTTTGACAGTGTTTGCAATAGCTCAAACAGCATGTAAATAATTATGAAATATATTATTTATAACAAAAATGGCAGCATCAAAGATGTATAGCGTGTGCTCAAACACTTATCAGACGCCTACTAGTCCTACTGCCCACAAATTATGAATGAAAATGTGTATAAGTGTCACACAAGAACCAGATCGGATATTTCTTGCATACTGGGAAGACCCATCAAACTGTCTCACTAAATCAGCAGTGCAAACCCAATGGCCCGAGAGCCATAACTGGCCCAGCAAAAGCTCGGATCTGGCCCACCAGATGGCTTTGTAACATGTGGAAATTGCTATTTAGGTGTGATGATGCCAGCAGTATAACTGGCTAAAAGTTAAAAGAATTTCTCAAAAAGTTGTATCATGAAGTAAAGTACTATTGTTGTTTGGCTCAGAAATGCTCTCCATACGTGAAGTTTTTTTTTCTTCTTTTTAAAAAAAGTGTAGCCTGAAACCATTTCGTTGCTGGGCATCACCAGCTTTTTAAGTGAAATGTAATTTTTAGGTTTACTTTGTGTACTTTATATTAAAAGAAAGAGGAAAATGCAGTGCTTGTTTTTAATTGGTCACTCTGTAATGACTTTATAGTATCTCTATCTTTAATGATCCTTCACCTTAATTTAAGGACTACTTTATAAAAAGTGATATTTTTCCTACTTCCCTCTTGCACAAAAAGTCCTTTTAAGACCCACAGGATCATTTCAAAAATGAATTATCATCGACCTTACTGAAGGCACTGTTACTTCATTCCTGAAAAGAAACACTTTGGAGATAATGGCTTTCAACTGACATCGACTCTAAAAATCTCATTTCAAAGTAATCGCTCAACATCCTGCTGCTGCTTTTGATAACACTGTCCAACAAACTGTCTGCTTTACATTTTTCATTTTTATAGCATATTCCATAAAGGTGTTGCAGTCAAGCTGGCTGCGTTACAAAAACTAATTATTCATTACCCTGAAGGCTGATGTAATGTGTGAGAGTTTTTCGTCCATACATTTAACTCCTTTATAATAGACATTTTCTATTTGTGAAGTGAAGCAGCTCAATGTCTGCTGTACTGAAGGATTATGTAAAATATCAGATCAAGGGGAAATTTATAAATTGTTTTCAGAAACCAATTTAAACAATAAGATCAAAGGAGTGGCAGAAAGATATCTGGACCATTGTCCTATGTAGTACAGAGCAATAAAAACAGACTAAATCAATGACAGAAACTGCTCTGGAGCTCTGTCGGCCTCAGATAACTGACCAGCAGGCCTCAGCACTTGACCAAATACATACATACTCCCACCCCAAGTATGGCTCAGGGGCTCAAACTGCGAAGACTTTGACAGCAAAGAAAAGTCTTCCTAATCAATTCACTCCGTTCAAATGCTAAACCCACATAACCCTGCTGTCTCGCTTTAAAATTCAGCGTCTGACTATGACATGCCTTATCAATCACTGAGAACATCTCCTTTGTTCTGTAACATAAAGACACAGCCAGTTGTCAAAGCACTTTTCATCCTTGAACCCATGTCTCAGAAGAGCTATAAATAACCGGCCTCTGAAACTTCACTCAGGCCCAGCTCATTAGAGCCAGGCATTACCCAGAAATAATGGCCACAATTCTTGGTTTCATACCAAAGCCAGTATGAAGACTGCCTCAATACCGAGAGGTGGGTACAGATGATATGCAGAAAGTGATTAAAAATAGTTTTGAAAATGAATATAAAAACGACGTATCAATTTCTTAAACTCCGAATTAGAAAACTTGCACGATTAGCTTTCTGGATATGACTCACTAACTGGGCCAAGAGGATCCTTTTTTCTCCCACTCCCCCCACCTCCCCTCCCCCTCCACCCTGCCCACATCTCTGTCAATGAGTGCTTGATAAGCTTTTCCAAAAGTGAGATTTAGCAGAGGGCATCTATACAGAAACTTCAATGAATAACAGTGAAGTAAAAGAGCACTTTTGAAAGAAAAGGGAATGGCAATAATTGTCAAGCACCCAATCCTGCTTCTGCTTACAAGTGGTGGTTTCTATGTGACCACGACAGCTGAAGCCCAGTATCATTCATTAATGCCCTGGCTCCTCATTACTGTCTCCTCACACTTTTGAAAGACTCATTACCTGCATAATGGAATAGTGCTTAGAACAGTCAGACCTTTCCTTGGTGTGAATTAATCATCTACATGCACCGACAAAAAGGGAATTCTCACATTAAATATTAAGAAACTTCTTTAGCTCTCTACTTTTTCAAACTTCTAGATAGTATACTTTCCTGCACCGTCAGGGACAGGGTATCATTTGAGGCTGCCCCAATGTCTTTCATGTATCTGCAAGGCCAGTGTGCAAAAAAAAAAAAAGAAGAAAAAAATAGGAATGCAAGGAAGAAGAAAGAGATGTACTTACAGTTGACTGTGACTTTTACTCTTTTGGTGTCGGGAGAGGCAATGTCATTTAAAGCGCTGCATTCGTAGTCTCCAGCCTGGTCCCTTGTGATGCCGGTGATGTTAAGATATTCACCACTGTCATACTTCCTGGCTGGAAATAGAGAAACAGAGGCGAAGTACTTACGCTGTGTCTACACAGGATACAAACACACAAACGCATATACGCAAGGCTTTGTGTCGCTTGTGGTTAGTGGGTGGAAAGCCCTCATTTGTAGCAAATTGCTTTTAAGTTTAAGCCAGAGCAGAAGACACAATACGATTAGATATTGCATCGAACTCCTGATTACCTTACTTGCATCCTAAAATAGGAGCGCACCAGCAGAGCATTGATCTATTTATATCAATACGGTGGTAGGTAATAACGGTGAATTCCCAGTCATCCACTCATCGTTTGCTAAACCCCATGCAATGCAGTTAGAGCTGTCCCGGAAGACAGACAGATTTGATAGTTCAATGCACATGTCGGTGCTTTACTGGCATAATAATAGTGACAGAGCGCACTTTAAACATGCAAATCCACACAAAGACGTCCACTCAACACTCGATTTAAAATATGCTAACACGAGATAGACTCACATGGCTAATTTTGCCGACTAAAAACTGAACCAATAATAATGGGGCGAAAAGAAAAGTGACGGTTTGGCTCTGACAATTTCTGAAACAATTCAGATACAGTCACCAGGAGTATACACATTAGCAACTGAGTATTTCGAATCATTTTAAAGACTTAAAGGAAGGGAAGACAGAAAAAAAAGGTGTGTGTGTGTGTGTGTGTGTGTGTGTGTGTGTGTGTGTGTGTGTGCATGCAAGACAAAGCAGCAGATGCTGGGAAGCATACAATGACTATGGCAGTTTTATCCAAAACAAATTAACATAAATGAAGTTTATCTCAGTCAACATTATGGATAAGCCACTCATTGTTTTATTTAACACTGGCGCTAGAATTAATGAACAACATTAATGAACAACTATTTTAAAAATCAATTAATCATTACCGCCATTTATTTATTTAGCACTCCTTTGGAAGCCTTTCTTCAATATATGTGCTTATCTTCGTTATGGAAGTAAAATGAATATCTTTGTGCCTCAGACTCTTGTTCGTATATGAACACATCACTTTGGGCTGTGAAAAATCACGGCATCACTTGCATACAACCACAATTTTGCTGGAGAGTTAAATATGAAAATGATGAATCAGCTAATTAATCCTGAAAATAACATAATCTTAAGCTCTATTTAACATGTTAATGCACACTACAGAGGGACCACTTAAAACAGCATTATGGCAAAATTTGTCAAATGGAAGTCAAAGTATTAAAACTCACAGCCAATAACCTCCGACTGATATAAAAACGCACATTTGGTTTAAAGTAAAATCACACACATAAAACTATTAGTTAATTCCTAGTTTCAATAGATAATTAAAGTGTGCGTGTAAGAGATGGTTAAAATATCTCACCAGGCTGCTCTGTGTACATGTAAGAGAAACTGTGGTAGATTTTTTCCCCAGACAACAATTAATTTCCAACCCAGTGGTGCTCAGTGTGAAATCTATTTATACAGAACCTTTCAGCCTGGTAATGGTGGTTTGTGATAGGAGATGTGTGGCCAAACTCGGAAGGCATGGGAATCAAACAAAGCACACAATCAAGATAAGCGAGCTCAACATGCCATGCAGAAAATCACCAAAAAAAAAAAATCTGAATAAAAACAACTTATGTTTCATGAGCAGAATAGCTGTCATTCTGTGCTGCCTGCAAGTGAGCAGGATCCTTATAGAACACCACGTTCTCCAAGCCTGGTGGCACTTTTTTTTATTGTTTTTTTAAAATCTGCTAACTCCGATGTCAAATACTTGAAACCGAAGGCACTGTCGATAATAAGCTTTCTTGTCTTTCCTCACACTGTTGTGGTGGCAACGATGAAGTCCAAGAGTCCTGGCAAAGATGGTGAAGCAACACAAACAACTGCAAAAAAAACAACAACAAAAAAAAAAAGGGCCAGTGTCTGAAAAACTGATAGAAAAATAAGCCCCGAATGCATCTGAAAAACCAGACCAGTTAATATGCCAAGAGAGCACACGGGTGGAGATATTACACAAAGGGATCTAATTTTGTGGGAGTGGATGGTAAGTGGCTAGGATTTCCACAGGCTAAGAAGTATCTTCAGTAGGTGCACCGGTTCTGCTTTGCTTTGTTTTTGACTTAATCCCACTGATGCGAGGGGGATGTGCAGCAGAGTGTGTCAATATAGTAATCAAATGGGGTAGAGCAAGTCTGATGTAATAAAAATATCATTTTGCCGAGACAAGGTTACAGTACCACGATGCAATGCACCGTGTTTCCTTGTCCTATTAAATTACTCATGTAAAGGTTGCAAACCAGCATTTATTCTAAATAATATAGTAGGAAATTTGAATCTGGCAAAGCAAAAAAAACAGAGACACTGTTGTCAAACTCACAATGCCAACAATTTTACAAAGGAGCAGACAGCAGCTATTGAAACTAACCAGTGGGTGGTTTTCAGCATTAAAGCTAATCCTCAAAAATCTCATATACCTCATATATTTGTGACACCTTTGCCTGTGTAGCAGCCCTGATGATACTGTATAACAGTTTAAACAAATGAATTAAAGTATTTTTTTAACGACATATTAGTGTTGATTTTTCTTACAACTGAAGAAAAGCCATAACATGACAATTGCTTTACTGGTAACATCATGCACATTTCTTGGTATATTTCTTGATCGTCCTTAGCATTTGCATTTGGCAATTTGTTCAAAAGAATGAGAAAGTGCTTTTATGATGCGTACAAGTGACTAGATGATTTAATGAGCAGTTTTGATCATTTTCAGTTCTGATCTGAGAAATGCATCAAAGCCACTGAGAAAAAGCTATAATAGCACAGTCGTTTTAATTTAAATTTGAAAGTGTTTCGGAAGGCGCAGACACACTGCGCGATGGATAAGTTTGACAGATCTGAAAACCCTCCCAACTGTCATTGTAATAGAGCGTAAAAATGATGCAATCTACCAATTAATTTGGGGCAGATGAGTCATAATAATTTTCCCACATCCCCTTATTATCATCGCTATCTGCATCTCTGTGCATGTGCACCCCGGTTTACAGGCAGTTTTATAATATTTAATTGATCATAAAGAAGGCAGAATGTTTTCATTTAAAGCAGCTTGCATGTCTGATAGTGATACCCACATGACACAGCTAAAATCAGGTGTATTCATTAAAATGAATGTCTTCTTGCTGCAAACACAGCTCTTAGGGCTCATTGTGGTTCATTAGTGGTTACATTTTGGCTTGATTCAAGTTATCTGATGTTTGTTTTCTATTGTGAAGAACTCAGAACATTGTGCTTTAGAAAGGACTCGTGTAAATAAACATATTTATCTACATATAAACTATAATAGAACTGCAAACTTACATAGTACACAGACATACACACACACTAAGAAGTTGGACTCATGTTTGACCTCAACACTGCCCTTAATGCACAGCTTCCTTCATTGCATTTCACTATAGTTGGTAATAAAAACACACAGGGGCTAGTCCACAGTGTGCACTTGTGTCTTAAAAAAAGGCAATGAAATCAAAAGCAGTGACCCAGAAGACCAAGTACTGCGGCTACATATGACCAAATGGCTGAATCAAACACTATTTACACAGGAAAGAGCTTTTTTCCCCACAATCTGTCACGTTCCTGCCTCTAGAGAAAGTTGAATTCAAAGATGACGTTAGACCTAAAAAGCTAAAATGTTAAGCATGAAGCTCACATATGAATCAACTCACAAACAGAATGGGATAGCTTATCAATAAACAGTGAAAGCCTAGCTTTACTAGCTGCTTTACAGTGTGCAATAACACCCAGGTCTTTTAAGACCCTGGTTGCACAATTGTTGGACTTGTTTTTACAATCTGCGAACCACATTTGCTACACATTTCTGAGTTTGTTTGTTTCTTAATAAAAAATTTTTTTTTTTTACCATTTATAAAAAAAGAAAGTATTGATAACCCTGCATGACTCAAAAAAGAGATAAAGTTTAAAGTGAAAACACAGGAAAGCACTTTGTTGAGGCAGAACTGTACCTGCAGTCCTGTATGGCTGCTTAGGGCGCCGTCTTTCTACGCCTTTGGATGATGCTATCTTTTGACCTACAGGTTCGCATTCACAGAAGACTGATTTTCCTTTGCAGCACGGCAATGAAAGAATCTTTTGTCCCAGGCAGCCGCTGCAGGTTCCGCTGTGATGTTTTTTGATTTTTTCTTATTTCTGCCACGTACTATTGTAAGAGTCCTGCCTTTTCCTTTTCTTTTTTTTTTTCTCTTTTTGCAGCAACGTATATTGTCAACAATTTATAGCATAAACCATAAAAGCGGAAATGCGAATCCTTTCCAATCTCTTGCAGTGAGTCTCCCACACAGTAATGTGTAACTTTGCAGAGACTGATACACGACGTGGAGAAAAAGAAGTGCAGATTTTTTTTTGCTTCTCAACAACTTTTTTCAATAACTGTCGTCAAAAGCTTACCCGCTTGAAGAGCAAGCTGTTTTATTGATGACATGAAAAATCATCTGACTGTGTCTGTAAACTATGAAACAAAGACACGTCATCTGAAGGTGCTGACATGTTCACCGACAAAAACATTTACATTGCAATATTTACTGAGGCCTTGTTTGCTTGAATTGTTTAGAGAAACGCTGTAAGCACTGAGGATAATTTGTCTATTATTAAATGAGGCTTTTGTAATAAGTTGATGTCTCGTGTCAAATTTCCAAACGCTACTAACAAGTGTAGCTTGTTCAATAAGAGAGCTGATGCAAAATGGGTCATCTATGCTTGGTTAATCATATCATATAAAAACAAAAACATCTCCGTCTGACTTCCTGATGCCTCCAGTTAACTAGTTTGAAATATGACGAGCCCACATTTATTTCAGTATTGACACAGCATAAATACAACCAACAGTGAGTTCAATATCACTGAACTGTGAGTACACAGCAGCTTAAAAGAGGCAGCAAAGACTTGGGATATGAGAGCCAACTGGAATCATTCGCAACAGGAATAAGACATGATGCCTTTCTGTGTTTAATCATAAAATCCAGGTGACACAGCAGTAGAAACGGTGGCTTATGGTAAATGGAAGGCAGTTTGACTGGTCACAGTGCATTACAGGTGTAGTCAATTAATGTAATGATGGCTCAGTCCCAGTAAGCTGTACAGCCGTGCAATCCCAATAACACCCTCATCCTTAATACTATAGACTTAAGGGCTGGCAGGTTTGGCAGTGATTTACTGGAACTTCATTTAATCAGTTCTGTAATAGCCTCTTTTGTGCAGTGTAGATGGAAAATAATTTAAGACTACTGTACACATACATTAGTACACAGCTGCATTCACATAAGAGTGGTGAAAAGTGGTGACCAATTCAATTAAAAATACACAAAATAGATAAAAGCAAATAAAACTGATCTCAGCAGGCAGGAATGTGACTGAAAAAGGGGGAAAAAAAACCAGCAGGAAAATGTACAGAGATCAGAGAAGGTTTTGAAGCTCCTGTTAGTGGGTTGTGCACCATTTTAGAGAATGTATAATTATACTTAAAAGCATTAATGCTGCTAGGGTAGCAAGCTGGTGTTCATCCTAAATGATGGCTCTGACTGGCTTCTGACGTTTTCCAACCCACTGGCTGTTCTGATGCAGGTACCTACAGGGACAGGAATCATCATGGGGAAAAAAAAGGAAAACTGAGCACGACTTGAACACGGTTACAAACACATACTGGGAGCAGATTGTATTTTAAATGGGCAGCACATTGCAGTGTGCATAGTGTTCCGCCCACATGATGCCATACTGGCCCGCCATGAGGATAACATCAACAGCGCTTGCACCAGTTACCTGCACCACTGGGTGAGTGGTTCAGTTAAATGCCAAGCTATCCTGAAGCAGCCTACATAATTTCAGTTTATAGTTCAAACACTACCAATCAACACTGATTTGAGATCTGATCTGCCTTACTTCACACCTTCCTGGTTTAGAATATGTGACCATGGAGAGGAGGCTGACTGTAACATTTGAGACCAAACAGTAAAATGGCATTTACACACCGATAAAATAAAAATGATGATTTTGAAAGACTAGCATTGCTGCTGCTGCCAATTGGGCACCAGCATATACGTGTAATAAAAAAATCAAAAAAACGTAGGTGTGACCTCCCGCTGAACGCAAACAAGCATCTTTGTGGATTTTTAGAAAGGAAAAAAAATCTTCATGCGCTTCAGCCGATAAAAGCGATCAAATCCTATCCATTTCACATGAGCAGATCACAATAATGAGAAACAGGTGTGAGTAATAATGTCTCCCACGCTCAACGGTACCCTTTAGTGATATACACAGGTGGCATGTAGGCTTCCAATTAAACTGACAGAGCTAAATATTCCAGTTTGCGAGTGCTCATAATTGTGTAGAAAATCATGCAGCCTCTGCTGATTTCGTGCGAAAATAATGATGTCTCTGAAGTTCTGAAATGTTAGCAAACCTACCCAAAATATTAGTCAAACCGAATGAAAAAGGGTGGTCGCCACCACTGTTAAATCAGTTTTCCCGTGCCTGGCAAATACAAAGCACAATGAGCCTTTTGTTGCGCCTTTATGTCCCACATCCCTGTATTTACTATTCATCTAACATGTTCTTTGGTGCACTTTGCTTTGTTTTTTTTTTTCCTTTTGTTGCATTTTCTGAGCTGTACAAAGTTGTGTTCCTCCTACTTGAGGCTTGTGTTTAAAAACAAGTTCAGTGTTAACCAAGAAATCAAAAAATGCCTGAATCAGTTTGAAAGAGAACGACATCGAGCACTGACAGTAATAACTATCCAGCTAAAATCACACTATTAATTTCTTACAGTATTTATAAAAATACAACACTGGAATGGAAGTGAGAAGCTACAGGATACTGTACTGTATATATATTAAATATATATTTGATATCTGTCCAATAGTGACTCATATACTGTAACTAGACTGGTCCAATTCATGAGATTGTTGATTCAGTTCAGTTCTAGGATTAGAATATCATTCAGCAGATGCAGAGCAGTACACGTGGAGAGTTGA
>VOQJ01023109.1:12155-23327 GCA_015052665.1 Apistogramma diplotaenia | reverse complement strand
GTTGGTGGATGGAGACATGATGTCCCAGATGTGCTCAGATTCAGGTCTGGGGGGGCAGTCCAAAGCTTCAATGCCTTCATCCTGCAGGAACTGCTGACACATTCCAGCCACATGAGGTCCAGCATTGTCCTGCATGAGGAGGAACCCAGGGCCAACCGCACCAGCATGTGGTCTCACAGGGGTCTGAGGATCATCTCAGTACCTGATGGCAGTCATGCTGCCTCTGTGAGCACATGGAGGGCTGTGCGGCCCTCCAAAGAAAGGCCCCCCCACACCATTACTGACCCACTGCCAAACCGGTCGTGCTGAAGGATGCTGCAGGCAGCAGATCGTCTCCACAGCGTTGGGCTGTGAGCACAACCCCCATCTGTGGACGTCGGGCCCTCACACCATCCTCATGGAGTCGGTTTGTGCAGACACGTGCACATCTGTGGCCTGCTGGAGGTCATTTTGCGGGGCTTCCTTTTCAAACGGCCGCCGGCCTTCACTGCTGAGTGGAAGTTATAATTCGCTCAGATGATCTCTGACAGCTGATATTTGGTTAATGTCTTACTGCTGTTAATATATTTGGAAATTAATCATTCGCTCAGCTTTATTATGTTCAAATATGTTAGACTTGTTTTAACAGCTTATTTTGAATTAAATCATTTAAATCAAACCACAACAAGGAGACCGTTCAGTTTCACAGATGAGTGGCAGGTAGTTTGTCCCTTCCAAGCCCCCGTTTCCTGTTTATCGCTCGCGCCCAAGTTGACCGTGCGCGCCCCCAAACACCCATAGCAGGCAGCCGGAGCCCGGAGCTACGAGGCAGCGTAAGAATGAGCTCCAGTTAGTGTGGAAAACATGGAAAACTATAATAAAGGTGGGAGAAAGAGCGCCTGAAAGAGCGGAGCCGAGCTCAGATGGTGTCAGTCGGAGTCCTGAGAAAAATGAGCAGCGCTGTTATAGATGTTCATTCTGATGTCTGGAGCCGGAGATTAAATCTAGAAATGTTTCACTGTTGTTGTTTCGCTGCTTTTCCTTTTACATTTCTGTTTCATCATTTGGCCACTTTTCTTTTCCCATAAATCAGCATCATTTTTATTTTTAGAGGATTCGTGCGTCTCTTTGCCTGTCGGTGTAGACGGGCTGCTCTGTCGTTTCAGGAGAAAAATGCGGTTCATAACTTGTGGTTTGCAAACAATGTTGCTGAGCGAGTAATGAGACGTGAGGCGTTCAGGAGCGTGCGGGGAGGAACTGCACAGCTTTTGTTTCCGTCACTTTCGTTTGCTGGATTCGGAGCCCAGCTCTGCTGCACATCTGCAGTGTGGAGGTTTGATTCTGCACGTTGGTGAATCATACCTGCAACAATGTGCTTTTATCTGTTTGCTTCTTCAAGAAGCCGATTTTGCAGCCATGAAAAAGATCTTGGTAGCAGCAGCACAAGAGACAGAACCATCAGGGACCAGAAAGATCCTTCAAGTGCTGAAACACGGAGGTGTAAAGATGATCTTTTAGACCAGCAGCTCCTTTTGGTCATCATGTTTGGAGCTGAACTCATCAGGGAGTGAAGCTGAGCTTTTAGGGAAGGACAGGACGGAGCTGTCCTCACTGTTACGCCCTCTAATGGCCTTTAAGTGCACTGCAAGGCTTAAGCATGCT
This sequence comes from Apistogramma diplotaenia, assembly GCA_015052665.1. Lineage (NCBI taxonomy): Eukaryota > Metazoa > Chordata > Actinopteri > Cichliformes > Cichlidae > Apistogramma > Apistogramma diplotaenia. The sequence continues at coordinate 21,686 of VOQJ01023109.1, read as the reverse complement.
TTGCATTACTGTGATTATGCAACGATTGGTCCTATGAGAAAAACTCTTTTGACGGTAAATCCACTCGAACACGTCGTGTTGGTGCCGATTCAGTCGCCGTTAAACGGTTAAAGAAGAGCCAAGGATCCAACATGGCGGACTGAGTTTGCAGTTAAATGTTCTTGGGAGTCTTTGGGTGGTGAACTCCAATCATCCAGCAGTTTGTTGGCCCGATCCCAAAGCTAACATCACAGCACCACTCACCAACACCACCCTCACTGCTCCACACGAGGCGTCTGATGACGAAGATGATGTTGAAGCCACTAAATTGGATTAAAAATGTATAACTGGACCCACATGCCAGCAGAAGGTCAGGGTGGCAGTCTGCGGGGAGACCCTGGAGCTGCACGTCTCCGAGCTTCACGGCTAAACCAATCATTTAATCCCAAATATCTCAGAGTTTCAATGAAAATTAGATTAATCACACAGTCCTGAGTCATTAGCACCACCCTACATGTTCAGCAGCCGCAGCACAACAGCGTGCGGTCCGGATCCGAGCGACAGAGCGACCCTGTTTGCCCCCCGCGGGCTGCCGCAGTGGGCTGTGGTGACCTCTGCGTCTCCCTGCGTGATCCGCTCTCCCGCCCTCGGCTCAGCACCCACGTGTTGTCAGCAGCTCCTGTTACGTAAGCCCTCCTGCCAGACAAAAGCTCAGCCATCCCAGATACAAATCGCTGCCCGGCCCGTGTTGGCAGCCGCCTTAACGCTGCTCAGTAATCCACGCAGGGTCTCGCTGCTTCAGAAGGCCTTTTCTCCGGCTGCCAAATGGAAAGTTTTGACCATGTAATAACAGATTTTGGGGGCATGAAGTACAAGAAGCTTCAGTTTTGAAGGTAATTCCCTGCTGATGTCAGACATTTTGGGGAAGTTTCACAAACTGTGCCGACACGGCCACAAATGATCGTTTGTCAACGAGCTTTTGATGGGCGCCATAAAGTTCCTTCAGTGTTGTTCAGCCATAAACACTTTATTTCCGTCTTAACGGCTTTAAGGTGCAGCGTTCGGTGTTGTGATTGTAAAGGTTTTACAGCGTGTGAAGCAGCCGTAATCACAGCGGTTGACTCGTGGCATTAAAGAATTAAGATAAGTGGTTTTGTGACGGACTGGTAGGATACAGACTGGTATTTACACCCAGTTGCTCCTGGGAGGGAAAAAGGAGGTGCCATGTGAGGAGTTTGGCATCACACACACATCAGCAGCAGCTTTTATTGGTGTGTGTGAGGACATTCTGTCCACAGGCCTCTCGCTTTTTATGTTTCATGACTGAGGACTCAGGGCTGCAAATAGGCTGGTCGTGTATATACCAGCTCAGGTGTTCCAAGCCAAGGTCTGAACCCCTCATCTAGGTGGCGTCCTGAGCAGGTGCCCAAGCCAGACATCAAATCAACAACATTGCAGTGCTTCGTTGGTCAGGATACAGTCCGATGTGCCTTTCTGTGTCAGTCTGAGTGAGATGGCTGATCGCAGTGCAACAAACTGCGAGGATACTGGGAGATGCTGCCGAGGAGACGGGCGAGCCGCTGACTTTGCAAAGAAAGCTCTGGAAATGCAGTGCTGAGAACATCTGTGAGGAGTCTCTCTTTGCCCTGCGTGCCTTTAATAACGATGAAGAGGCAGGGAGAGGACGGTGGAGAGGTGTAAGAAGAGTAAACTCGTGACTCATCAGGCACGGTGGAAAAGAGTTCACTGAGTCAGAGATGAGCAGGAACACTGGGTGGTGGATGAGCCACGAGACTGATGGGAACAGATGACTGTAGGTAGATTTTATTTTTATTAAAAAGGAGGTCAGTGTGGGGCCAGTCGGTGGTATCGGTTCCTTCATCCTCAGTGAGCTGCATCGCTGTGCACCAGCAGAGGGTCGGACGGCCTGTGGAGGTCCGTGTCCCTCCATGGTTATGCCTCCTCAGACCCACCACAGGGTGCCAGAGGTGGCAGGCAGGCTCCACAGGTCCCAGGAGGGCTCGTCGGGTCCTCGGGCCATCTTCAGCCCGGTGCGACGGCACCTCAGCAAGCTGCAGCGTTTGAAGGTTCGAACAGCAGTTGGGTGGATTTATGTGTTTACGGCCAAATATCCGCTCTTACTGACATCATACAGAGCTCAGAGCAGAACCGGTCTGAAGTCTGACCCTGTGGTGCACACGGAGTGCTCGTACAGACCCGTAAATACTTGTAGATGGACATACGCACACAGTTTCTTATCTGTGAAAATTGACTTGAGCGTGTTGGTTCGAGCCCTGCCTTCCACTGCCTGAGTCTGTATATGCTGCACGTCATTACTTAGAGAAGAGTTTGACTCAGCTTGGTCCCCAGATTGGCTTTAATTCAGACCCTCTGTGCTGTGCATCGATTACCATCTGCAGCCTTTGTGTCAGCGGCCCGTCGTTGCTGACTCTTTATTTCAGTCCTGATAATGTTTCTGTATTGATTTCAGGCCAAACCGAAGCTCTCCCTTTGGGTCCTTCAGATCTGCTATTGAAATTTGAAGAGTAATTGATTTCCAATGATGTGCTTCCTCCCACCAGCCTTCCTCCAGGCTTTCAAATGTCTGCGACATGTCGTCACTTCTCTTACTGTCACGTGCTGATCGTTGGCTCGTCGGTTCGGTGGGACGAGCTGCACAACCAACAGAGTTACACCAAGTATGTTAAAACGGGTTTGAAAGGGCACATTTGGTCAGGATGATGCTTCCTCAGAGGGATGTAGCTTAGCTTTAGTCCATGTTACAAGTTCTGCTCGGTGGGCCAGTGTTGCATGCTCGCTCATCCAGCAGGTCACGTCTGCAGGTGTGCTTGAAGCACTTACTTGTCGTGAGTCCAGATTTTGGAGCGATGATGAGTCAGGAGTGGCTGAAACCACGCCGTGAAGTTTCCCACATGACAAACATCACGGCAGCATCTCGACTTGTCATTGACTCCGTTAGTTTCTGAGCAAACAGTCAGTGAAACCTGCTGTTTTCATGGGTGACTGTTAAAAACAACCAGGCCACAACAGGCTTGTATTTAACTGGGGTTGAATAAGGTCATTGCATCACCGCTTGCACTCTTTTCCATTTCTTGTAAGCTGATTAATGCGGATGTTTGAAGTCCGATGGGTTTATACCTGCAGTTTTAATCTTCTTCTTTCCTCAGGTGTGGCTGCTGGACTAGCTGAAGGTCGAGGGCGGCTCCACCTCACCCCTTTGCTGTCCTGTCGGGGAGAGCAGGGCACACCTTTGCTTCGTCTTCCTTTTTTTATGCCTGGATGCAACCCGCCAACTTGTGAATTCATGATCACATGACCGTGGATATGGACGCAGTCCTGTCCGACTTTGTCCGTTCCACTGGAGCTGAACCGGGATTGGCCAGAGATCTGCTAGAGGGTGAGTCGAGGGGATCCCAGCAGTGCACCTGTTTAGGCTCGTTTGGTTAATTTTTTGTTGTGCTCTTCTGTCATTGTGACGCACAGGTGCTTTACAAATCCAGTTGACTCTGTCGAGCCGTGCACATTAAAATCTGTAGCCTCGTGCGCTTCCTGTAATGTGAAATACAGATTAGTGCTTCTTCAGCGCAGACACTGAGCTTCTAAGGCGAGCTCGTGACTGTGACGGTAGAAACATCAGCACTGCTGGCTCTGATGGATCATCCGTCCACGTATCCCACCTGCACAGCGTGGCAGTCCATCCAGACCTGCAGCCAGTTTGTATCGCTGATCAACCAGAACTGTTTTTGGATGATGGGATGAAAACAAAGTAGCAGACGAGACGACGTGCTGTGAGACGACGTGCTGATACCGCATCACTGTGAAGTTATGTCAAACCCCAGAATTAAACTGTCTGATGGCCTGTTTTATTCAAATTAAACATGAAGACCAAACTTATCACTTGTATCCCGTCTGTGCGTACTTACAGCGAGTTAAGTGGAGCTGAGGTCCAGCAGTGATCTCTAACAGGACAAAGGTGTAACTAGTGTCAGCAGGGCTCCTGTTGCCTAGCAGCAGCACAAGTTCCCGATAAGAATGTGGGTTAAATGCAGCAGCAGCAGCGAGCCGAGGCGTGCTCCGTATCCCGATGTTTACCCAAGTAAAGGAATGTGTCAGTGGCCTTCGCGTGTTGCATTGACCTGCGGTAAATATTTAAACTGATCAGGAATCAGCCGCTGGTCCACTCAGACACGTGCTCCTGTCCCCCTCTCTGTTCACAGGCAAGAACTGGGACTTTACGGCTGCCCTCAGTGACTTTGAGCAGCTGCGACAGGTGCATGCTGGGAACTTGCCGTATTCGTTCACAGAAGAGCGGACTTACCTGCCCCCTGAAAAGGAGATGGCCCGAGTAGGACGGCCTATACTCCACCGCCAGGATGAGGTGGTGCAAGGTGAGGCTCTGAGGGAGTGAGCTGCAAACATATGTTCAGTTTGCAGTTTATTAGGTGCAATAAATGTGTGCAACAGCACAAACACGCAGTCAGGATGAGTGTGAGGAAGAGGCTGATGCCTCATCTTGTGCGTGATGCACCGTGTTGGCTATACTGTGATATGCTGAGTTTGCACTGGACTTCTTTGGCCGTGCGTTCTAACACAAGGCAGCTCAGGATTGGTCAGTTTGAGTTCTGTTAGATCAGGTGAGTCCTCCCACTGACCAGCCCTGAAAGGCTGCTAACGAAGTGCTTCTCTCCTTATAACGAGCGTGATTGTCCCAGCGGTTAGAATCCGGGTGGATGAGGGCACATCAAGCAGTCGACCACGAGGCTGCAGCCGTAGTAACGATGACGCACCTTTGCATCGCCTGCTGTTGTCTTTCAGCCACGGAGAAGCGTCTCTCGAGGGGCATTTCTCATGCCAGCTCTACCATCGTCTCTCTGGCCCGCTCTCACGTCTCGAGCACCGGGGGGAGCAGCAACGAGCCCCTTCTGGACACGCCCCTCTGCACTTTCCAACTACCGGACCTCACTGTGTACCGGGACGACTTCCGCAGCTTCATCGAGAGGGACCTTATCGAGCAGTCCATGATGGTGGCCTTGGAGCATGCTGGTTAGTAGAACTCGATACCACATGTGAGATTTTAGGCTTCACTGGCTTCTGGGGGAGGTTTCAGGTGGGCAGCCCACCTCCCCTTTCCCTCGTGCTCTTGAGTCAGAGATAAATGTCTGCATTTTAAGTTTGCTGTTTTCAATCTATACTACAGTACATTGTGTAGACTTTGTGTAGTTGTACTGGTCACTGTAATATTATTGTTACTTTGACCCCCACTTGTGCTGTCCTGGAATCAGACCCGTCTCTGATGGCTGATCCACCATGAATGAAGTTCTGCTGGAAGCTTCTTCCTGTTAAAAGGACGTTCTTCCTTCCACACCTCACCAGCTGCTGGTCTTTGAGGGGAGGGTGGTGGTGGGGAGTAATTGTGGGCCTTGACCCAGCAGTGACCACTGGTTTAAGCAGTTGTACTTGTAATGACCAACTCATAGTTACAGTTTCTGAGTTTTGAAGTCTTTGGTTCCTACATAAGACAAAGGTTCTGCTGCGATGACGAATAAAAACCTTTGGACTTTTTCCAACATGAAGATCTAAACAGAGTTTATCTGTTTGAGCTGCACAGCGGCACTTCTGGATTAATATTTCACCGTATTTGTCACGCAGACATGTGAGTTAAGCTCTCCTGTATTTGCCGGCAGGCCGGCTGAACTGGTGGACTAAAGTGGTTCCAAACTGCCAGAATCTGCTGCCTCTGGCGACCAGCGGAGATGGAAACTGTCTGCTGCATGCAGCCTCACTCGGTGAGCACCACAGGCCTTTCACACAGTGCAGGTTCACACTCCATTAGTATTCATTACGGGGACTCCAGCGTTAGCTTAAGCTCTAATTGCATTTTACAGTGTTGCAGTGCACGTTCACTTTATCTTTATGGCCCACTTAGGAGTCCTAGTCCACACAATTAATAATGTTCAGGCTGTGCAGGCATTTTATAGCAGGTGTGAGTGTAATATTCATGGTTCAACTTGTTCTCATTAAAAGACATTAATAAGTTTGTTCGGGGCATTGCAGCATTCGCACCCCTGTGGTTTATTTTCTCGTGCTGCTGTGTAACGACCCGATTGTGTTTCCTGCTGCAGGTATGTGGGGCTTTCACGACCGAGACCTGATGCTGCGGAAGTCCCTGTACGCGCTGATGGACCACGGGCTGGAGAGGGAGGCGCTGAAGCGCAGGTGGAGGTGGCAGCAGACCCAGCAGAACAAAGAGGTCTGTCACAGAGGCTGCACTTTGGTCTCGGATGTCTTTGTTATTCCCAGTTAGTGCCCAGAATAAGACAAACAAGGATTATTTTAAATTCAGAATCATGCAAAGCCACGCTCAGGAGGGATGAGCGTGAACTAAACCAGAACCAGTCTCACAGAAACATCATGTTACATCTTCCTGATGTGTTTTTAACAGGACAGATCAGGATGTTTTTGCTGCTCCGCAGCATTAAATTCAAACATTTGCTTTGTGCTGCTGACACGTGGAGGCAAATCCAGTTTTATCACTCTGAAATGTAACTGTTTGATCACCACCTTTTTCCTGCTGACTGCTGATAACTTAAATCCGATGGCAGAAACAGGATTTTAGAGCCTGTTTTACACAACTTTCCTCCTCATGGAAGCTTAAAACTGCAGCACAGCGGGTGTTTTACAGAGGATGCAGACAGCATGCAAACACCCACAGAGGAGGAGACATCACACGAATGACTTCCTAATGTTCAGCCCTTCTTGAGCAGAACGTCTGAGGTGTCCTCGAGCAAATGACTCAAAGCAAAGGCGCCGCGGTGGAGCTGCTCGGTGGGCAGTGCTGAGGACTGTGCTGCTCTGTGTGAATGTAGGTCATTGATTTCATTTCACGGCTGTCAAAACTGGCCAGAAGTCAAGTTTGATCCTCCGTTTAAGCAAACACGCAGGTTCAGCTCACTCACATAACTCACTTTGTGCACAGGGTGCAAACAAATGAGACATAACCACTTCTGTAGCTTTTTCTTTATAAGCCCTGCTCACCTCACACAATAAACAGATGCACTTATTGGGTTAGATTGTGTAGAATAGACAGCCTGAGTGGAACAGCAGTTATCTTTCCTGCAACAGGACCTGCAGCACATCAGGTTTTTATCACTTATCTTCATTATTCAGTACGAACAGTGAAAGTTGGGCAGTTTAACCAGGATTTGCAGACAGAACTGCAGAGTGAGGCTCCTCAGCAGGACTAATATTTTTCATAAGCAGAATAAACACATGCTGGTTGGCAAAGACGACGCCTCTGTGAAACAAATGATATTGGCTCTAATTGCAGCAGCGTGCTCATTCTGCTGCCTGTGCAGACCTGTTACAGAAGATTCAGATTGTTGGCCGGTGGGAGAAGCTCACTTCCACTGCAGAGCAATGACATGCAGGCAGTGTGGATTCAGTGCAGTACTATGAATGATTAACCTTTAACCTCTGAGCTCGTCGACCGGCCCGACTTCACATCTACCTGTTTATTACGGATGATGAGCTCGCTGTGATTCAGACGAGGGGCTTCATCGGTGGCCTTTAGGTGCTCGGATGAACTCCGTCCACCTGGTTCCTGATGGTCAGCTGAACCTTCCTCTGCGCTCCTCTCACACCAGCAGCTTTTCCACAGATGAATATTCATTCCCACAATCAAATGTTTCACTTTGTTACATCATGAAATGTAGACAGTTTCTGAAGCCTGTTGCTCAGTTGTTGGTATGTAACCTTCAGCTAAGACGCCATAACGTCACTCCATGCTTTTGTGACATTTGACACTGCTTCTCTAAGTGTGTGTGTGTGTGTGTGTGTGTGTGTGTGTGTGTGTGTGTGTGTGTGTGTGCGCCCTCAGTCTGGGCTGGTGTACACGGAGGAGGAGTGGCAGAAGGAGTGGAACGAGCTGTTAAAGCTGGCCTCCAGTGAGCCGCGGATCCACTACAGCACCAACGGCACCAACGGGTGAGGCCCGGCCCGGATAATGCAGCGACTGTTCGCCCGCACACTGGCTCAGTCACGTTTCATTCACGAACACGCTCACAGCCACGAATGAGCCTTTTTACAGTGACGTCAGACAAACACAAGTTTCACTCTCAGCATCTTTGCGGCTTCAGACGCGATCTGATTGAAACCTGCTGTCGTCTTCAGGGCGGAGCCTGCAGACGAGCCCGTTTACGAGAGCTTGGAGGAGTTCCACGTCTTCGTCTTGGCTCACGTCCTTCGAAGGCCCATCGTGGTGGTCGCTGACACCATGCTGAGGGACTCGGGGGGAGAGGGTACGTATGCCTCGAGGATCCTTTTCTCATTTATTTCATTAGAACATTGAGGAACTCGGTGATTCGGGAAGAACCCCTTTAGAACCCTTCACGTGTGTTCATCAGTCTGACGTCGGTGGTAAAATGCTCCCTGCCAGTGCTGTGATGCTCGTCATCCCACTCTTCATCCTTCGAATAGTCACCTTTGAACTTCCTGTGACGGCATCGTCCTGCTTCATGGCAGCACCCGTCCCTGACCTGGTACTGCAGCTTCAGTCTCCATCACTGTGCTAAATGATGAGCGCAGGCTCACGGCAGCTCGTTTTTTCCACAGTTCAGTTTCAGCTTTGAAATGTTCCAGTTTTTATCATCTGGCAGGTTTTTATCAGGTGTAAATAAAAGCACGTGCCAGAGCTGCTCTGCTGGATTGAAATGTGGTGACTGTGGAGGCCGTCTGAGCGGTGACCTCACCACCACGTTCAGCTGCAGATGACTTGAGCTCAGTGACGTGGAGAGTTGGGAGCAGCCAGCGTGATGAAGGGATGGATGTGGTCTGTAACCATAATCAGTGTTAAATGAGGCTCAGCCGGTGCTGAGGGGCCCCCACACTCCCACACTGTACCCTCATCAGACCAGGCAACACGTCTGCTTTACAACTCTGCTTGACCTTTGACCCGTCGAGGCTGCGGCCTGTGCACATGGAGCGTAGCATTGTGATGTTTTGCATGGTGACATTCTGTCAATACAAGGACACCAAATATCAGTGTTTCATTAAACTAAAGGGCCCATCACCTCCATGTAGACAAGTATGAAGATAAAATAGATCAGCGGTTGCCTGGTGACCGTGCTGGATGGTTTGGTTGGCTGCACAGAGCTTCAGGGTGTCACGCACTCACCGCCTGCTTTGACTGACAGTCTGACTCGGACTGCTGCAGGCGGCTCGCAGATAATTACCATCTAATTTCTAAACGCAGGCAGGTTGGCGTCAGAGACTGAGTCGACCGGCTGCCAGCTGCTTGTTTTCCTGTGGAACAGGAAGGTTGCGCAGCACAAAGGTTCGAGTTGAATGTCTGTGTGTGCAAACAACACATATACAGATTAGAGAACAGACCAAACAAAATCGTTTGACCAGATAATCTGAGATTCGTAAACAGACAGTACAAACTCCGGGAAGCCTCTCCCGTCTCCATCCACCTGGTTTCACCTGGGCTGTGAGAGCTTTCCCGTCTCAGCCCAGGACTCGTCTCACTAAACA
>VOQJ01023102.1:66192-79723 GCA_015052665.1 Apistogramma diplotaenia | reverse complement strand
GAACACTGTGGGCCTAAAGTCAGAAGAACCTGGTTTGTGGAGCCAAAGAATAAAGCAGTAATAATGAGCCGAACACACAGATGAAATTGAGTAGCAACTCTTATATTATTACATAACAGAAATAAAAATTGCCATGGCTCACCATTAATTAAATAAAAATTCCCCAAAACATAAAAAAGAAAAATGTGCACATGTCCCACTAAGGATGAAAAAAGAAAAAATGTCCGTCTGAGCCTCTTATAAGAAGGACGGGCCGTGTTGCATGTGTACCGGTCATGCTGAGTCTTTTCGAATGGTCTGTGTATGGATATGTGTGTACTTGACTCTTTTCTTCTCCTCTGGATCTGGGTCTTTTCCTCAAGGTCCTTTTAGCTCGCCATCGAATTGGATCGGAACCTCGCCGGGTCCTCAAGATAGTTTTTTCTTGTCCTCTCAAAAAAACTGACCTATAGACAAGGTCATACACGTAAATATACATTACTTTCTATTCTTAGATGCATCAATAAAGGTTCAAAATCAACATATCTACTGAATTTAACCCTGTTCACAGGTCCTCAGTCAGTTAAATCTGTTTAGTTGTCAACATTTCAAAACGAATCAAATATAAGAACTACATATTCAAGTACTCACATTACTTACTGTTCATTTAAACAATGTTCTACTAAATTACAATCTCAAAGAAATCTTGTGAAAGTTATCATAACCTGAATAATCAATTTCAACCAAAACAAATACACATACAAAGTTGGTTTAGAGGTATCAAAGAAGCATGCTTAATTTCTTCCCTTGCATCACAGGCCTATTAATGCAATGGATAAACTACACCAAAAATTTCCCTCTAACCTGCTTTAATTCACGAAAGAAGAATAGAGCTCCTCCCCTATAACTTGAGCTTACAAAACACATTTAGAAACAACAGCACAAGTAGCACTCTTTTGGCATACATTTCAACACAGAAATCACAATAACTGCTGCCTACTTGCAGCTACACATTCAGTTTGCGCTTATTACATCATAGTTCACCCATTAGTTTTAATTGCAGCAGCTGACCCACACTAACTATAGGTAATGCAACCCGATCCTCACCGTTGCACTCGATTACAAACGACGTTTGCTAGTTTCGGCTCCTCTACGGCTTCCCGTATGAATGGCAAAGCCGCAGCTGCAACCCGTCTCCCCCTCGTCAAACCACTCCTTTTCTCGAACTCACAGCAGTTGAGCTAATTTTTCTGGCTTTCTCCTTGCTCTTTTTTTATCCAAAATTGTTGTCTTTAGCATGTAGCTACCTTCTCCATCGTGTCTCGAGTCAGAAAGAAAGAAAGACAAGTAGCAATGCGCCTCAACTTGGCCTTACGCTTCTGAGCGTGATTCCTGATTGGCTGTTACCCTGAACAATGCTTTCAAGTGCAGTAGGACATTTAAAATTTGACCATTATGGTTAAATTAATGGTGCATACACTTCTTTCTTTTAAATTCCATTTTCCTTTCATTAAACCGTTTTTGACACCTGGGCTACAGTCAACACTTTCATAGGATTGGAAGTCTTGTTGTAAAACAGAATTATCGCCCCCTGGTGGTCTTTAAAAAGTGCAGCATGCCTCTCTCAATTCCTGAAACGTGTCTGGAGGACAGAGGAGAGACGAGTCTGGCAGTAGGAGTAACATCGAGGATGTACACAGGTGGCATATGGGACTCATCCTTTTTATTCATGTTCTTTTAGCTATTTACGATGATCAAATTTGCCCTTCAGTTTCCATGTGATCAAGGAAATATATATTTTGTCACACTGTGACACATTTGTGAATTAAAATCATCAGGACCAGTTTAACATCTTCGATTGGAAGTCACAGCTGTAGTTTTCTTTTTTAATGATGTTGCTGTGCAATAGCTGGTGTTCAAAATGAGGGGAGGATGACTCTCTTTGTTAAATGCCTGTTGCCTTGAATTCTCTCTCCTTGCTTACATATGCTGCTGCTGCTGCTGTGCATTGCCGTCAGTTTTTAGATTTATGTCTGAAAGAAGACACAGAACTATTAAGTTCATGGAAGTATACTTTATTACCACATAAGCAGGATATTTCACCTCATAATTTCTCTAAATATATATACAAATATAGTTTGCTTTCTTCATGGGTATTGACAAAGGCACTCACAAATGCGTGTAACATGGGTATAAAATGAGCAACAGTCATTAAGTTGTTTTTTTTTTGTGCAAAATCTCGTAATAGTACATGTGTTAGAGAAACATGCACACACGTTGAAGGACGCAACAGAGATCTCCAGAGAATTCACCCGTGCTCTCATGACACAAATAAACACCTTCCACCGGATTGTCGTTTGGCAGTATTACCCTTTGGAGCTCTACAAGCATCGCCGGGTCGATCAATTCATTTGGCAGCTTTAAAACATGGAATTTACACAACCTACAGAGGGAATACGTAGTCAGCTGAGACGTTCGAGGGACTGAAGAATACTGCTGTGGAATAATCCTGTCTGCCCGCTGCTCTCCTGAGTAACAAGGACCCGTCCATCAGGTCGCTGTCTGTGGACGAGGACCAGCTCTCCTTGAAGCAGACTGAGCTCGGAGTCTGTTTGGGCTAAATGCGTCGTGGTCACTCTGTGTCTGGAAAACAAAAAGAGCCACTGGTTTTTGTTCAGTCTGTCAACTGAGTAATGAATTTTCAAATCTACCATGTTTACATGATAATCACATGAATCTGCCATACCTGGTCGGGCTGAACTGAGCCGACAAAGCTGATAGCACCGGCTGTGAGGATACTGGTTTCTGCGGATTAGAGTAAAAATCTGAGATGGCTGTTTCAAGGCCTTTCCTGAGAATAGGACCTTTTCCGTCTTTGAGGATGATCCCTGGTCCATCTCTTCCTAATGTGAGGGATGGGGCCCACACTTCTAAAGGAGAGGGCCCAGGTCGGGTGTTGGAGGAAACCTGACTTCCTGACGACCAAGAGTATGCCCGGCGTGTCAGAGGAGGGGAGTCCTCATTGGTGACAAACCGCACTGACTTTGCGGGCTATGGAAATAAAACACAGACTGTAAATCACATAAAAAAGAGTGGTCTTGTTAAGCTAATGTTAATCCCATAATTTTATTCTTGCACTCTACTAGAGTAGCTTTGCATGATTCCGTTGAAAATAATCCTTTTTTTATTATACTGAGCTGTGTTACGGAAATAGGCTGTAGCGTCTCCGCCTTTAACCCAACTTTCATCTGATTGGCTGCCCCTCACTTACAGAAGGACTGAAGAGAAATGGGGTGGGATCTGTCCTCACAGCCAGAACTATGTCTGGCATGACCACATTAAGGCCATGCACCCTCTCTTTGGCATCCGACAGACCCTAAAGTAGGTAAAACTGTAAAACTGAGCATTTTAGAGACATCTGAAGCCTCTGGGCCCATGGGGATTACTTGTATATAAACTGACCTTTTCAAAACTTTGACCATGTTTAACATGAGCATCCATCACTGCAACAGAATAAGTATGACAGAATATGTCACAAATATGGCATTACCTTGTCCATGCTATTCTTGTTCATGTCAGGCTTGACTAGAATTGATTGAGGAGTATTGGGAAGGTGTTTGTCATGCTGAAAGTCCCTGTCCTTCATGATTGCAGCAGCAGAGGGCGCTGCTGGCTCAGTCATCCAGCCCAGCAGTCTGCCAGAGTTGGATACAAAGCTGCTGTTCTTCTTTCTCTGCAGAGCAGGTGAGTAGCCAGATGCCTGATGATGTGCAAAGTGCTGCGAGGTGGGGGTTATGTGTGAATTGGCCATGTGGGATGGATGATTTGAGCCTGAAACAAATGTAAAAATTAAAAAGATCATCACACACCCGGCAAAGTGCATAATTTAAATCACACCATGACAGTGCGGTTGTTTAACGGTTACCTCTGTGCGGGTGAAACATACGCCTTACAGTCTCCCAACCTTGTGATCCCCCAGAGAAGGAAGCTTTTCCAGTCCCAGTGGATGACATTGCATGCTGTGCACCGTTTGGCACAGATGGGACCTGTCCTGTTGGGTATATCATTCCATCACCATTCACCCTATCAAGAGCAAGGACCACAGCAGGGTTCTTGGCAGCTGTGTGTTTCTTTCCAGATAAAGTGCTGTATTGTGAGGACGGATTATGGGCTTTGGTCTCCAGCAGTCTGGCCGAGGTTCTGTAGTTTGGCAACAAAACATATTAGTATGAGATGAATGTCCACTTATAAATGGTTACTGTATCAGGTAAAGAGAGCCTGCACAAGAAGAATATATATATATATATATATATATATATTTAAAAGCACCCACCCATGTCATAGAGCTTTATACTTCTGATTCATAAATCTTTAAAAGCGTGCAAAATAGCACGTCTTCTGCCCACTCTATGTGACTATCTGAACCCAAATAGCACTTAGCTCCCATTTCCTGCAGTCAGAGATCACACCCTCTCACCTGAGCACAGGCGTGATGTAGTTGCCGGGAAGGATGCCCACTTTGCCTGTTCTTAGCGATAACCCACGCAGCCAGCCTTCTTTGAACTTTCCGTACACTCCAACCATCTCCCCTTTCCTCAGCTCCAGCTCCTCTGGTCGACGTGGTTTGTAGGAGTACAGGACGGCACACCTGAGAAGTCACAAAGTGGATTCATACATGTTATATCACATCTTTTGACAGTTATATCCAGGTTATTCAGACCTGTTTTTTTTTTGGTTTTTTTTGTATGTTAAAGTGTTTCCTATTCTGTTCACACCTCATAGATGTGATGCTACATTATTAAACCACTAATACAGTATTAAGTTTAAAAACAGTGACTCACACACTGATGGAGAGCTGCTGTGTGGAGGAGTTTCTGCTGTCTGCAGAGGCAGAGAGCATCTGGGGGTTCACCAGAGCCATAGAGATGGTGGGTGGAGTCTCACTGGTCATCTTCTTGTCAATCTAAAATGGGATAGATTCATAATTATCAAGAAAAGGACAATTCATAGCACACTGTTTAAGTACCATATAGGAACAAGAGTATGCAGTCAGGTTTGAAACTCTGTGGCAACCCCATCTGTTACTTTTAAGTCACAACTAACCCTCAGATTCTCAACAGGCAGCTTTAAATTAAGTTTATTAGCATTCACTATGCTAGCAAACATGCAAGTGTGGGTGAACTGTGGGGCTGTGGGCAAGCCACAGTGGGTTTGCCCACAGAAAACCTATACAGGGACCCCAAAGGGCAGTTTGGAGCCTTTGAGGTTCCCACCTGTGTGGGCAAAACTTCTTGGAACCTGCTTGGAATAAGTGAGAGTTTGTCCTGCCCACACAGCCCCACAGTTCACCCACACCCACCCAGTGTGGGCCTGCACGAGCATGCTTTCTGGCACATTGTTTATAATAAGGAAACTGCATTAAGGGAAATGTTGCAGAGAAGATGAAATCATAGAGCATGCTTTATTTCACTGTCAGAAATGTGAGGCTGAAAGAAGGAGACTGATTTAAAACCTCAGTGAAATGGAAGGTAAACCGGATCTTACAAACTGCAGAAGGACTCACAAAGTGAAGTCTCCAAGATAGGCTAATTGTTTGGTATGATTCCAGTTATTTTTTTCCCCCTTTTTTCTAGGGCAGGTGGCTCCATGGCGCAGTGGCTTACATGTTTGACTAACACAAAGGATCCCTGGTTTGAGCTTGGAAGAGCCATAAATCCCTTGAGGATAGTGTATGTGAATGTTGAGCAACAATCTGGTCCACACTCCATACCAACTGGTGACACTAATGTACCACGAGACACATGTGGGACCTTCACTGTGCCGTGAAATGTGGGCCTGGGTGGGGCCCCGTTGTGCCAGGTGCATGGCACTGTGGGTATGCTGTGGGCCCACTGTGGGCCTCTCTCTGCTTAGTGTATACCACAATGGAGCCCACAGTGTGTTTGCTGGGATGACTCTTTAAACTGAATTGAATTTTAATTAACTTAATAGCTTAGTGTAGCATTTTCCTATTTAAAAAGTGCTCAACTGCTGAGAGGGATGACCCAAAAGAAATGCATTTATCTGCAGAGACCCCAGCCTCTGGCTGTGTTGTCTAAATTTCTTCTTATATTGGTGTGCTCAGTGTGTGACCCCCACCAATAACAACATGTGTGAGAGCGGGACAGCAGATGGGATGAAGGATGTGCTTTGGCTGCATTCTTCTTCTGCATTCTACACAATCTTCCAAGAGAGCACCTTCCAAAGGCCTATTCAGAGGTGTCGGCCCATGTATTTCTTTATGTTTAAGGGTATTACTGCCATGATACAATCAGAAAATAACATTTTATTTTTCTAATTCTCTCCTTTGTTCTGCTTCACGGCGCTCCCTCACCTCTTGAGCCAGGGAGGAGATGCCGAGTTTAAATGTCACGCTGTCAAAAAGCAGCCAACGCATATTGTGTATTATGCCTTTAAGACATGTGTGATGGTACGTGAACCTTTCGACAATATTAAAAAATACATGTATATTAGGTGACTTTTCCACCTTAGACATCTGATTTTTTGGCACTAATTGGGATCAGAAGGTGTGATCTCTCGGGGCATTAGCAAAGGCATGCTGAGGCCCTGCAGCAGCAAAAGCTGAAGAGGTAACAGTGCGGGAGGAGAGCAAGAAAAGGGAGAGCAAGCCGAGCTTCTAACTGAGCGCAACCAGGTCGACTCTCCCATCGGTTTTTCCATGCCACCTTTCACCGGGTGGAAAATAAAGCAGATCTGCATCACAAAGCCTGAGTGCACAACAGGAGGAAGCGTTGCGCTTTCTTCTAATTGAAAGCCAAGCTGTTGCTGTCTTTTCTGAGAGCTGACACACAGTTGCAGATTGCTGTGTACGGTAAAACTCTCTGGTTTGTATTTAATGCACCAATATGCTGGCCTTGTTAACTGACACCAGAACACTGGAAAAATAAGTTAACATTTAGCAATATCAGTGGGAGATGTTTATCTCTTGGGTCAAATCAATTTGTGCTAAATGTTGAAAGAGAGTGTGATTAAAAGCTAAATTATTCAGGACTTTGGCATGCGCCCACAATTTCACAATCACGCATTCCTAGAATTCAGTGCATTTCAACAGCGTAGTAAACTACCTGCAACTACAGAGATTGCAACTGCCCCTGCTTATCAAATGCTGCATACTCCCACTTTAAGCTCTTTGGTGGTTTGATGAAGGTGGTGGATAGCGCTGTTAATACAAAATCTTTCACAGGTAATCTTCATTCTGCTTTCATCATTCTCATGAAATCCTTTACTGAAACTCTGCATTTCTTATAGAAGCAGCTACAGTCTTCTTTACATTGCTCCTCATTTCTATGAGTTTCTTTATTAATTTGTCAACCATCTGCACAAAACATGATTCACTGGCTTTTCTTCTGAAATTTTTAGTCATACTTTGAACCGTATATAAATAGACTTCCTTTGCAGTGTATCTTTATAGATCAAAGCTTCTCCGCTTAAAGCTGAGGGCAAAGGATATTTAACGGTGTTGAAATCAGCAGGATGTGAGTCAAATCTGACTCTAATAAGGTGCGTTTCCAAACCAGTAACAGTTAGGTGGCCTTTCTGATGCATGGATTATGAGATTTTTTTTTTCTTTAATCAAACACATTACGCTTTATTACTTATAACAGAGGCAGAAATAAGAGGCAGCATTTTCTCAGCTGATGTCTGCTGCTATTTACAGCATCACAACTGCTGCATTACACTTTAACGCCAGCCTTTGGTGCTGGGGTTCCTGCTATACAGAGTGTGCAGCACTCCCGCACTCTACTGCATTTGCACTGTAACTCAACAGCATAAAGACAGATGCATCTGACAGATGCATCCAGCTCTGAAACCACAGTCTCGCTTTTCAAAGGCAGCGCCATGAGGCAGAAGCAAAAAGGGAGAAAGTCGGGTTGCATGTACTGTTTCCTGAGGACACAACAGACTTCCATCATATGTGAGAGCCCACAAATGAGCATCACTGTCATGTCTTTGTCTAAAGCATTCAAAAGGTCTTTACATCAAAAGGAAGGACTCTGTCTTTTTTAATGTGTGAGAAAGCAGTAATATAGTAGTCCAATTACACACTTTATTAGGACAGAAAAAGACACAAAGTGCTGCCATCATTGTAAAATACTTTGTGATGCTACAAAGAAAAGGGCAACTTATCTTAATGTCTTAAATTATTTTCACAACTCTGTGTCCTGTTTCTGTCCTTACTTTGTTCTTTTTAGTTTCAAAGAGTTCAGTTTTGCTGCAGTCACACTGTGGCCAGGTGCACTGACCCAACAGTTGCAGTGGCTAAAGGATATTTACACAGAGAGCCTATCTCTGCTATTAGTCACGCGGCAAATAAAGTCTTATTTAATGTAAAAGGTTTTCATGCTCCTGCACTCTGAATCCTGCTACCAGAAATAAACCTATTAACGGAATATTAATGTGCACCTTTGTGTGTATTGCTTTGGCCTCACATAAAGTAAGACAGTTTTGTACGGAGGCTCAAAGTGTGCAAAATTAGATTAAATAAATTAATAAGCACTCGTGAATTTTTAGTCAAGAAAAATTCCCATTCATATGATCTATAGGGATTTTGATTATGAGAAATAATCTTGTAACTGTCCAAAGTAAACTTACTATGAGCTGTGACTTTCTGAAAAGACAGCACGTGCTCCTGTAGAAACCACAGTCTGTATGACATCAGCTTCTTTTTAGCCAAAACACATTTTATTTGCAACGTTGTGGAAAAGAACTACTCTACCCTTGACGCTAAGCTAAATTGAAACGGTACTGTCGCCTCTGATTGGTGGAGGTCACTGTGAACGCCAGGTCACTGAGCACGCATGAAACCAGAGCTGTAATTTTAGTCAGGAAGGCAGGGCCGGTCTATATCGCTAAGCAGAGGTGGGAAGTAATGAAGTACAAATACTTCCTTACTGTACTGAAGTAGATTTTTCAGGTATCTGTACTTTACTTGAATATTTATTTTTTTGACTACTTTTTACTTTTACTCCCTACATTTTTACACAAGTATCGCTACTTTCTACTTCTTACATTTTCAATACAGACTCGTTACTTTAGTTTTTAGCTGAGAAAAGTTAGCATTTCCGGTTAACGTTGTTTTTAGCGGAAGTCGATTACACAGGGTGGGAAGGTGGGAACAGACACACCACACCGTAGCGGAAGAGGCTCCTGCAAAGCTCGTTCAGAGCTAGATGTAAGGTCATGCTTTACATGGAGGCTACACGGAGGAATGGTGAGAAAAATGAGTCACAGAAAATGTAAAGCATGAAAAGTGTCAAATGTGTCTGCTAGCTTAAAGAACAGCTGCTGTGTTTCCAGGGAGAGAAAAGAAAGAGCAGAGATGAAGAAAGATGTAAGAAGGAGGACAAAGAGCTACTTTTACTTTCTTACGTTGAGTACATTTTAGAGCCGGTACTTTATTACTTTTACTTGAGTAAAGAAGTTGAACCAGTACTTGTACTTAAGTACATGATGTCAGTACTTTTGCCACCTGTGTCGCTAAGTAGGCAACACTTCACTGCACACACAATACAAATTATGAAATACAGTCAAAATTATTATTATACAATACTGTGGCTCAGAATGCAGAGCAGGTCGTCCACTGATCCAGAGGTTAGTGGCTTGATCCTTGGCTGCGCTAGTCTGCATGTCGACGTATCCTTGGGCAAGATACTGAACCTCGAGTTGACCCCAAAGCATCCATTGGAGTGTGTGAACAGTAGGTTTAAAGTGCTTAGGCAAAAAAAAAATGCTTGTGTGAATAAGACTTGTAGTGAGAGCGCACTTCAGGAGGTCAAATAGAGTAAAAAAAACATTATGTAAGTACCAGTGCATTTCCCATTATCGGATGAGTACTTCTTTCACTGTTAGAATGAGATATGAATACAGTCTTGTACTTTTGCCTGTTTTGTTTTGTTTTTCTACATTGTTTTGAGCCAAAACAAATCTTTTCATAGTCACATTCACCGTGTAGCTGGACAGCCCAGTTCAAGGTTTAAAATTCGTTATAAAACAATTTTCTGAAACATCAATGAAGAAGCTCCACTGTGCATCATAATAGAATTTTACCTCAGCATGCTTCTTTTCAAAATAAAAGTTTACATCAGCTCAGTTTTTTTCTTGAATATGTCCATTTTTAAAGCCCTTTTTTTATTTCACAGAGATTTTTCCAGAATTTTAAATATTTTGAACTAAAGCCTTTATTTGCCAATCTTATTGTACAGCTGTATAATGACAATAAAGGCATCCTATTCTATTCTATTAAGACAAATGGCTGTTTGAAGGAAAAAACAACAGCTATCAGGTTTCCATTTTACTGTCACAGTCACAAACACTATCAACACCACATCACACTGGGTGTTTGAAAGTGTGATACAAGGTGAAAACACTCGCACAGTCAGGCTGAAGGCTGGATATTATATGATGCTGCCCATTAACTGTGTTAAGAAGATGCTAGGCCTGCACAGCATCAAAAGCCACCAAACAGCGCACGGCATGTTTGACTTCGATCCAGCTTGATCTCGAGTCGCCGTGGCATCACGCTGACATCATCAGGAATTACCTCGCGGGATCACTTGCAGCTGCACTTTTCCGAGGTTGTTCTCCACTCACTGCAATACAGGAAGCACGCTTTCCCCTAATCTAAGCGCTCGACGGCTCAGGTGTGTGATGTTAAGTCTCCTGTGCAAATTTCAATATTTCTAACACCTGTGCTAGTCAAGGTGATTTTTTTCTGACAAATAAAGGTTGATAAGGTCAAAGAAGATGAATACATGTTACATTACATGCTTATTATTACGGATAAAGTTGAATAGATGATCCATTTAAAACTTTTCATTCAGGCTGTTCCAGGCAGGCAAAAAGAACGAATAACCTTGATTGCAGCTCTCATCCTTTTTTACAGGTTCGGGATTTTATTATATTTTTTAAGGTTATTTCTCCTTTCTGACAGATGCAGCAAAACAAAGAGGAGAGTGAAGCACGGTGTGGACGTGGCCACACAGCCTTAAAGAAGTGTGAGCCGTGAATGTGTTTAATGAAACCTGCAATCAGGCAGCACAAATTAGCTGTGCAGAGAGACACACGAGCTGAATTTTAAACAGCCAGTTAGAGGGTAAGGATTATTTATATTATTGACTAATCTCCCTTTTTATTAACCAATTGATCCTTTGGTCTTTAAAAAGCTAAAAAAAAAAAAAAGTTAGTTTTGATCTGTAATCCAAAAGATCCAAAGAAAAGCTGCATTAGAAGAATTTATTCATACTTTTATTTAACTTCATCTAAATATAGAAATGACCTCCTCCCTGCATCAACTTAACAAACCTAGTTTGCCTAAAATGCTGGTAAGATGTTGACCAGGTCACCTAAAATCCCTCATGCGTCACTAATAAAAATGTAGATTCAATTCGCTTTTCCTGAGAACCCCACTGGAGCTCTGCATGGTCTAACAATGAACTAGATCACAGATCTGCTGCAGTCCTGCACCAACTCAAAGCCTCAGAGGTCCTCTGATGTGTGTTTACCTGAGCTTTTATCTGTCTGCTGTTAAACTTGAGGTTTGAAGAGAATAGTCTGGCATTTATCTTGTTTTTTTCTCTTAGCCCTTTTCACATTCTGCACTTGAAAGCTGCTACATAAATATCTCAGTCTAATTATTTCCACACTTCTATGCAGTCAGTTTGCAGCCTTCAATCACCACTGATAACAATAGCAATGATGTCATGTAGTTTGGTGAAGTATGATTATGGGAGTGAACTTGTTCCTGCTTTTGGCTCCTTTTTCTTTTTTTTTCTTCTTAATGTTAAATTTTGCTCTTACATAACCGCGCCAATATTCACACTAATATGCATTATTTCATCCACAGTGGGAGGGAAGCTGCAGCTCTCAGTCAAACAGACAAGCCAGAGGTAAGAGAAGCAACACCAAGAATAGCGCAACATGCAGGCTTGGTCACCGGGGAGCTCAGCCTGGGCTTTAGGGACAGGGTCCTCTGCTCCCTTAAAAAGGGGGGGGAGTGCGTGGCCTGTCTGCCATTACAGGCCCACTGATGTGAAAGGGAGTGTTACCTGCTTAGTGAAGGGGAAGGAGTTTGAAGGAAGGGGAGAGAGAGAGGGGTCTGTTATGTAAGCAACTTCACCAGTGACTCATCATCATCAGCATGAGAGCGATAAGCAGACGCACTGAGGGACTCTCTGAGCCTCCCACTCGCCACATCTATTTCTCATTTTTCCTCCTCCTTCTTCCCACTTCATGTGTTTTTTTTATTTTTTGCCTTTTTCGCAGCCTGAAAATGTTTTGTGTTTCTCTCCCTCACTTCACACCATCTCCTCCTCCTCCGCCGCTCAGCTTTTCCTCTTCCTGCCTTATTGCCCCATTTCCTCCTTTCTTATCGCTCTCCTCCACCTCCCTTCCTCTGCTGTTTCTCTCTAACCTGCATGAGGTTGAGCATTTTTGAGCGCTGGCATGTATAATTGCAGGGCAGAGCTGAGAAATCTGAATGGAATTAAAGGAAATCATAATCCTGAGAGGGCAGGGAACTTGGCAGCGCGTTACATTATTAAGCCCTTCCACCGACTTTCATGTCGGCGCTGCACTCAGGCCCTGTGACTCAGCGCCACATCACATTGTTTCTCATGTGAAATAACAGCACTATGTCCACTTATTTACATAAATTTGTTGATGATTTATAGGAGCTACATAAATCCCCTTTGGTCATTTCCAGAGCATGCTTTATTTATTTATTGTAAGTTTCCTCAGAAATAAACTTTTCCCCTCTTGTCTGCTTAAAGATAATAATATAGGCTGCACATGGACATGCCTCATCCTGATATCGTTGCACATTCTTTCCAAAGTATGCAGCAGATATCATGTTAGTGATGTGAAAACTATGAGCCTGACAGCCTGAAACACTAACATTCCCGACACATAACCCTTTGTTTTTGTAACCCAGAGGGCACTGAGAGTTCAGTAAACAGTGAGACAGCAAAAACACCCTTCACTTTCAAGACTGTTAACGACTTCTACTGTTGAGGTAATAATTAATTTAGACACTAAAATTGGCCTGTTTTCCTCTGTGCTCTCGCAGAGTTAAATAAAGAACTTGATGTGTCACTTTAACAGTTCTATCAAGCGGATAGAGATTTCCGCTTTTCTCCCCTGACACAGTTTTCCCTAAGAGAATACAAACTTGCACAACCTCATGAGCCATACGTCCCTGAGATGAAGGGAGAAAAAGGACACACACGCCCTGTGGAGCGATAATTCATCCCTGAAAGGAAATCCTGGCTTATGTCCCGGGACTCATGATTAAAGACCTTTTCAAAGTTACGGTCCACTCACCTCCAGTCCTCACTTCTTTTGTTTCTACTCTTTTCCACATGTGTGTCGTCTTAATGAGAGCCACTTAATCAAAAAGAAAGGGCGATCTCTCTTTCTCGCTCATTCCTTCAGCTTATCGTCACGGTTTCCTCCCTTTACCGGGGGGGGGGGGGGGGGGCCGCTTCCCCCCTTTGTC
>VOQJ01023102.1:48302-60263 GCA_015052665.1 Apistogramma diplotaenia | reverse complement strand
AAGAGATGTTGATGCAAATGAAGGAGCACCCCCCCACCCCCCCCCCAGCCCCAAAAAAGAACACCTTATCAGAGAAATAGCAAAAACCATCTCCCTGTAGTCTGTAGAAGGAGAGAAAACACCATGTTATCTGTCAAACATGTTTATTGATGCTGTGACTGCTGATAGTAGCAATTTGAATTGTTATTACTATTTTATTTTGTATATTCTGCTTTATTCTCTAATTCTGTATAACCTCTGGCTGCTGGCACACCCGAATTTCCCCGTTGTGGGACAATAAAGGCTGTTCTTATCTTATATTATCTTATCTAGAAAGCATACAGGGCCATACTCTCTGCTCAGACGAATGATCCTGAGAAATAAAATTATGCTTGTTTGCTGTTGAGCCTTTGAAACTGGAGGACTGTGTATAAAAGCAGCTGTAATTCCTCATGTCTGAGGAGGATTCAGGAGGATTCGTGTTTCTGCACCTCGGCGTTAACATGCACCTGTAGAGTAATGACACCATGTGTGTCCAGGTATGAGGTGATCTTAACACTTTAGACTCAAAGGAACACTGACTCATATTTCGCCAAAAGAAACATTTTTGATGAGTCAGACCACACGCCATCTGTCATGAGACAGAAAATTTTAGATGAAGGGAAATAATTAAAAAAAAATAATGCTTACAGTTGGAAACATACCTGAGCAGTAAAGTGAGCAGGCCAAGATACATGTTTTCATCTGACATGGTTTCTCCCTCCTGTTCCCCTCAACGTGTTTGGAAAATTATACTTGCTAGTGCATTTATAGGTTTCTGTCCTCCACAGTGGAGTAGAGGACAGAAACGGAGTCGTTTAGGCCACACTGCCTCTCACAGAAAATGCAGATCACTGTGCTGGGGGGCCTCACTCACCTCATCCAGCCCTTGGCCTAGACCTCTGTTTTCACTCTCTTGTTGCTGCTTATCTTCCCTGCCTGTCGAGCCGCCCCGGGACACGGGCACTGCATAGCGATATTTCTGCGTGTTTCTGCCGCTTGAACCCTGCAGCCCCTCCAGGAGCCGCACCAGCAGGAGGTTTGTAGGAAGCTCCTCTGCCGTCCTGGCTGGAACAGGAGCGCTGCACTCTGGGCAGAACAGCTGGGAGTGGGCAGCCTCGTGCCTCTGCAGGCAGGGCATACAGAAAGTGTGCTGGCAGGGCAGGACCTTGGCTGACACATCCAGCTGCTCCAGACACAGAGGACATTCCAGCAAGGCCATTAGAGCCAGATCCTCCATTTTAAAACCGTTCTTTGATATTAGGGCTTCTGGTACATCGGAAACACTGTAATCCACCATACTGCGAGAGAGGGAGAAAAGAATGAGAGGCTAATTTAGTGGAATAAGTTACTACCACGCATTATACAGTGAAAGAGTTACAACGTGAGAGACCAAAGTCCTTGCACATGACAGCCAAAAGGTCTCCGTGTTCCACAGCATAACTTGAGATAGTTTTATTAGGCGGAATCACTACGAAAACACTTAACAGCGAACCCTCCACGCACCTGCTCGCTTGCTTGCGGCGCTTCACACAGGTGTCATGTCGGTTCACCTGGCTCCACAGGTAAGACAGAAGCAGGAAATCCAACACAAAGCGTCCCCACATTTGTCTAAGAAACAAAGAGCTTTAAAAACATTTGCTACTTACACGTTTGCTTGCTGGTCGTCAGAGTGAAAAAAACATAAACTCTTTGGAAATGCGTAACTTCTTCGCCGCTGTCGCCACGACGACGCAGTGCGCCGAGTACGGGACAGAAAAGGTGCATCTGCTTCACCTTAACCCGAACACCAAATATTATGTCGACATAAAAGCCACCTGAAAGAATTAAGCTCAAAACACACTCCTAGTAAGGTAACAGCCGCCTTCGGGCTCATCCATCAGGAACTGTATCGGGTTTCAGTGTCATGACTGAGTTTAACCCTTTCCAGCTGATTAGCTCTGTTACACCACTCAAGCTTACAGGGAATATTTCAACGTGATGTCATTGAGTTGAATGGCCGTTTAAAATGGTCATTTAAAAATTAAATCTCAAATAGTTTTGCTTTTCCACATTGTCACGTACGTTTTTAAACTTTGGATATTATTTGCATAGCCTCGAACAAATCAATAAAATCGCTCAAATTAAATATGGCAGTAACTGAAACCTTTAATTCCTTGATTTAGACTCATAGCTGTCGGAATATCCTCATCTTTATTGATCCAAACGCGTAGGAATCAGGGAACTACGGGCATTATTTACAGCACAGTCGTGTGACTTTGGCTCCCTCTGCCGGTGCATTCACTGACCTGGCTCTGCAGCTGTTTATCAAGCGGCGGAGCAGTCCACATCAATTTGCGCTGAGTAAAAGAAATATCAAACACACCCGACCTGCACCAGTGCTCCCTTCTCCTCCACCATTTTGCCATGAAGCCTTTTTAAAGCAGTCAGACTTGTGGCGGTGGTGGCGCACATGTCACATTACTTTTAATTGTTTGTTGAATCACACTGGCGCAGTCCAAAGACCCAAATTCCCTTTCTTGCATCAAAGTGTTAAATAATTCACCCGTGTGAGCTATGTACTGAAAGTTCAGGACATCAGTTTGAATTTTTTAAACAAACATGAATCTTTCATCCCTTTCCTCACGTCAGCAGAACTCGGGGAATTCTAAAAATGTACATATGGCTTTTAGGGGGAGAATGGGAGCAAGAAGAAGTGAGGGAGAGAGATTAGCTATCACTTATTTACATGTTCACATCGGTGTTAATATAGGGTCTTTCACTTAAGAATCTCACACGTATTGACTAAATAGGACTTCATTTTATCTTTAGCCCTCCCCGGACTTAAACTTAACATCCTGATGACTGCAATACTCTCATGTGTGAGTGATTGATCTCCTGATACAGAGGAAGGAGTGCGGTTGTTTTGCTGTTCAGAGGCAGTCAGTACAGAAGTGCTTATCAGCTCCTTACAGCCTGACGGTCAGCCTGGCCTCCACTGCGGAGCCTTGCATGCTGCAAGATTAGGGATCATCATGTCTGATGGTCCTGATATATAGTCTATCTGATGGAGAGTTGAAGGATCTCCCCGGGGATAGCTCTGAGCTGGCTGCGCTGTCTCTCAGAATATCATGGCTTGCCACGAGTTGCTGTATATAAAGTAGGGACTTTTTCTCCAGCTTTCATGTTTTATTTAAAAAGCTGTCTTACTCAGAGAGTGCTGCTAACTCATTGAATGCGATCTGTCTCAGCATTGCCTTAGACACCCCCACCCACCCCACTTTTTTTCTTCTTCTTCTTCCAGGCCTCTTTCTCCTCCCTCGTCTGCCTCTGTGTTTGATCATTTCAATATGGTATATGTGCAGATGTGCTTCCAAATGGATGAGGATGTGTTTCGGCAGTTTCACTTGAACGAGGTGCCAGTCAAACTGCGGAATCCTTGCGCAGCAGCTCGGTGAGGATTAGCCACAAATCGAACAGTACTTTAGGTGCGTCACGGCCACGTAATTAACTTCTTCCTTTCAGAGGGAACTAATCCTGCACCTAAAACTTTAGTCGCTCTCAGCTGCATTAGGTGACTCATTTTTGTTTTGTTTTACTCTTTACTAAAATATCTACTGAGAAGGAACCGGCTGTTTTTCTTTTTTTCCCACGGAGTGAGGTGAAACCGCCGGCGGTGTTTGGAGCAAAAACACAGTATTCCGGTCAGACTGGCTCAACCAGAATATCTGCAGTTTTTTGGGTATGTGCTTGTGTGCGTATGTAGACACATCCCCTTTTGTTCAGGTGCGCTCTTCAGTTGTTTGAGAGACAAAGTCCAGCTGACAAAAGAGTGACATGTTTGTGGCCCACGGTGCGTTGTCACTCTAGGTCAACTGACTCAGCAATGACTGTCTGAAAGCCTGGAAATGTAATTTGGGATGGAAGTATATGCAAAACAGCAGGCAGCCCTCCACCAGATGTGTTTTTTTTTCTTTAACATCCATCTGCAAAGCAACTTCACAATTTTTCCTCCCACAGTTTGTTCTGCCTGGTCTTCCTCTGCCAGCAGATTGAATCCTATAAATATTTTATATTTGATAAATAAATGAAACAACCTCTTTTCTTACTTCTGGGTAGCACACTAAGTTGCTCTCCTACCTACGTATGCACAGGCTTATCATTGCTGCTCTGACATTGTTTCAGTCACTGTCAAAATGAGGCTCTGCTCAGGGATGTTTTCATTTATTTTTTAAATATGCATCAGATGCACTCGTTCTGCTGGGAACAAAAGAAATAATTTTTTTTACTCTGAAGCCAATATTAAGGTTGGAATTTTAGACATCCTACAGCATTTCATTAATTAAACATTTTTACGTTGTATTTTGTGCACGCAGGCAGAGAATAAATCTATTATTATCCCAGAGTGACATCCTAGCTATTCCTGCCATTAATGACCCCCTCTGGCTGTTTTCTCAGCCTGTCATGTCCCTCCATACATTACTCACATCGGACACAGGCTATTTACAGCTGTCTTCTTTCTCAGGCTGCAGGCGGTATGTATCAGCCGCGCTCTGGGTCATGTGACTCTACACCTCACCTTTTGTGTTCATGTGCAAAACTCGACCGAAGCACAAAAACCGAGGGATGCTGATGGGATTTAGGCTCGAAGCCACTGACGGCTGGAACACCTGAGCCAGCCTGAAGTTTGAATGTTCCTGTTGCGCGGATGTGCGCAAGCGATGTGCTGAAGTTTTTTTTTTCTTTTTGGTGTGCAAATGCTCCAGCAGCTGTTTGAGTTTGAGATGTGCATAAGGGAAACTAAAAATAGGACGCACACACCTCTGAGCCAGCTGCCTCTTCTCTGCCTTTGGGACTGCCTTTGCGTCTCCCCTCTTGCTCTCCTCCTCCTCTCTGAGTAGCTGCCCCCCCCCTCCCCCTCATCTCTATTTTCCCTACTTTTCTTTGTCCCTGAAAAGGCCTTGCGTGGCTGTCCAGTCCTGAGCTGGCATGAAAGACCTGAAACGGGACACTGCCTCCCCCTCACCGTGGTCCATTATTCAACCTGAACAGAAACTAGAACACATGAATCTGTACTGAAAATATGAAGTCTCTATCCCCCGAGTCTTGGATCTAACCATTTGAGAAGCACCAGTAAGTTTGTATCTCACCTAAATAAAGATCTGCAGGTAAAAAAAAAAAATCTAAAAAATGTGTTTGAAAAGGATCCTAGAAAACTCCAAACATTTCTGTATTCCAAGACTGGCAGGGCATTAAGCATGCTTTGTGCAGTCGGAGCTGTGTCTTTATACTCATTTCCTGCATAATCATTTAAAATGAGCGCTTCTTTCGAACAGAGAAACTTCTCATCTGACATGTGACAAATGTTGGTTTTGGCATTTTCGTGTATTTTTTTGATGTAAAAGAAAAATGCTGGCAATACATTTATGTAAACTGTAAACTAACTAAAGCCGGAGCTCTTTTCCACTGTTGTCGAAAAACTTTTCACCGCTGCACTGCAAACGTTTGCCAGGCAGGAACATCGTCAATGGACAATCCATGTATTGTACAGCTATTATTTTCATGACTGATCATAGTTGGATTTAAAACAATCAAAATCAAAATGCAGTCATAACAAAATCAAAGAAAAATCAAGTATGAAGTTTTTTTTATGACATGCATCCACATGCTGCTAGAACAGCTGCAGTGCACTTTTGCATTGATTATGCAAGTCTTTGAAAATGTACTGGAGGAAAGTAGCAGCATTCTGCAGAAAAATATTCTGTCTGTTTTGATGATGGTGGTGGAAAATGCTGCCAAACATGTCAGTCTATAATATCTAATAATAGCTGTTTAGTTCGCTGATATCTGGACATCCTCGTGTTCTGTGGATGAGCGTATTATCATCGTGGAGGAAGCCACTCTCATCAAGACGCAGTCATGTGAAAATGGAAGTTTTTATGGGACTCTATGCTGACTTGTGAAAAACTTAGTAAACCTTTACTGCTTCTATAGGAATTCAGAGGGTAATTAACAGTCATGTGCTGCTAATCAGATCCAGCGGATTAACTGATCTTCTGTGAGTGTGAGCACCTCTATTAAAGCATACGTTTTGGCAGTTTGCAGGTTGGGAGCATTCATGTGCGTCCTAACACAATGCCACAGTCTTCCTGGGAGTGGAGATCCCAGAAAAATTCACCCCAAGGTCAGACCATGCAATGCTCATAGAAACTGCAAAAACCCAAGAGCAACATCTCAGACTGTACAGGCCCCAGGTAGCGTGTTAAATGTGAAAGGTCATGACTGTACGAGTAGAAATAGACTGAACAAGTATGGTTTATTTCAAAGGGCTGCCAGAAGAATATGAAAGCACAACTTAGAGGTGCAGTTGCAACTGAACAAACCACAAGACTTTAGTAACAATGTTCTTTGGACAGATGAGACCAAAGTGCAGGATCATATTTGGCGTGTCAGCACAAACACCTCATACAACTGTCAATCCACTGTGTTGGAGGGGTGATGATTTGGACTTGTTTTTCAGCCACAGGACCTCAGCACCCTGCAGTCACTGAGTCAACCATGAGCTCCTCTGTATTTTAAAATATGCTAGAGTCAAATGTGAGACCATCTGTCCGACAGCTAAAGCTTGGCCCAAACTGGGTCACGCAGTGGGACAATGATCCCAAACACAGCAGCAAATCTACAACAGAATGAGTGAAAAAGAAATTAGTTGATTGAAAAAGAAAGATGTTAAAGTCCAGACATCAACCTGATTGAAATGCTGTGGTGGGACATTAAGAGAGCTCTGCATAAATGATTGCCTACAAACCATCAATAAAATGAAGCAACGCTGTAAAAAAAAAAAGAGGGGGGCAAAATATCTCCACACTGATGTGAGAGAGACAGATAAACTCATAAAGAAAATAGTTACTTCAGGTTATTGCTGCTGAAGTTGGTTTTATAAGCCGCTCAACCATTGGGTGCACACGTTTTTTCACAGGACTGCTTAGAGTCATGTGAGAACTTTACTTTTCACATGACTATTAATGCTTCACGAAAGGATTAATGTGATTGTGAATTTGTAGCAATTTGCCATTACTTTTCCTCAAAAAGGGGGCAAAGTAGACCATAAATGTGCCAGTAAAATGTACCCTGCAGCATAACCAAACCATCAGATACTATTACTGAAGAGAAGATTCTGGCCTTTTCTTTAATTTGACACCTGTAGTTGCTCATTATATTAATAGTTTCACCCCTACTTTAGCTAGTTAATTATGGAAAAGACAAAAACAACAAAAAAATGAACATGCAAGAATAGTACTGTATGTGCATGCTCAGGGTGGCATAGCAGGACAGCTATGCTCAGAAAATAGAGAGAGTTGTCTATTAATATGAAGGACGGTGGTTCAGTCCCTGGCTTCTCTAGTCTGCATGTCAAAGCATCCTTTGGTGAGATATTGAGAGATTCCCCCGATGCATCTATGTGAATGTTAGGTCACAAGTATGAATGGGTGAATGTATTGTATTAAGAAAGTGCTTTGAGTGCTCAGCTAGAGTTGAAAGCTAACAGAGCATTTTCAATATGTGAGCTATGATGTGGATTTAATATATATTCCTCAAAATTGAGCAGCTTACCACGTGTGCCACTCTTTATCTTGCATTGACATACTGCCTTTTTAATCATTGTTCCTTTTATTCTTATTGTCTTGCACCTGCTGTTTTAAAATTAGTCAAAACCAAAGAGTTTCAGTGCTTGGGCTTAAAGGTACAGTGTGTAAAATTTTCACCTCTTGATTTTAATAGATTACAGATTGCTGTGAACTGAGATTTATTTTCTTAGCCCTCTCAATTCAAGTGCATATCCTAGCTATGTTGGCTGCCATAGGGAAAGTATGTTTTCGTAAGCTAGGAGAGATAAAAACCATTAAATTTAGAATATATCTCATAACGGTCTTGGCTCGCTGGCATGTTCTAGCATAGTTTGGATATCCCAAAGTTTTACCACATCTGTGGTGTGCTATCCACTGTTTACCTCAGCTGTAAATGCAAGGTGAGAACCGTCCACCTTAATTTACTCTGGAAGAGGCTGTAAAATTTAGCAAAAGGAGTCCAAGGAGTCAATAAGTCAGAGAAACTCACTTCTGACCAACATGCTGAATGGGGTTTTTTTTTCATTTAATATATAAATAGAATTTTTTATTATAGAACAATAAAAAAGCAGAACTTTTTTGTCTGTAAGTGCTGCTGCTTTTGCTGCTATTAAATACTGTTAGCCTCTGTTAGCCTACTTAACAGTAGCCTATGCTAGCTGCTGATCACAGGTGTTAGTGAAATCGTCATTGTAGGGAATGTAACATTGTTGGGCTCAGACACTTAGCATATGATGTGAGAATGTCATCAAACTGTTTATCAAAGGGAAAGTGTGACACTCGTGTCTAACATTGACTGGCACAACTTAAGTTATAAGCAGCTGTTACTGTTTAGCCAGCTTGGTGTCAGCTTTCTGGAAATGGGAGGGTCGCGTGTTTAATCTGCTGACAGTAAGTAACTGCGACAATATCTGGAATAAATGAGCATCAGGAGATGATCCTCGAGCTTTTGGGGCTTTTGGGGGGGTTTCTGTGGTGTACTACCAGCCACATATGTAAAGTGTGATTATTTGTATTGTATGTATTTTTAATAGATTAATTATACATTTATGACAATGCATCATTTTAGTTAGAAGAATTGCTCACTGATCTATGTGTATTTATGAGAACAGTATCCTCTTTTTCAAATTGCATCAAAATTTTTGGACTCTATAACACAGTAATAAACTGAACACACCTCAACAAGTGCGCCATTCATAAACACCCTGACTGAGTAACGTTTGCTGAAACCTTCAACCACAGGCCGACTTTGAAACTTGGCGAATTACAAAGTATAGAGTATATATTTGTGACCTACTTTTTTTAAAGATTTACATTTTTAAATTGAACAAACGGCTTTGGGCAGAGACAAAAGAGAAGCTGGAAAGTATTAAGAAATGGATTAACACACTGTTGGTTTTTGTCTTTAAAAAAATGCCAGCCTTATCCTCTAAGTAGAGTGACACGCCACAAGCTTTTGTTTCTTGCAGAGCATCAGTTCAAAGGTGAAGCAACAGAAGAGACAAGATTTTCCTCTTCTCCGTGAAGTGCAAAAGTCGAGCAGGTTTTTATGTATGTATGTTCCACGGGCTATGAATAAGAAAAGAAGTGGCCTCTATTTGTTGTACCCGAAGACTCTGTGAACAGGAAAACTCTCTTTCACAAAGTAAACGCTGTAACATGATTATTATGGCCTGCCCTGTGTGTGCGGGTGATGAAAGTAATTCACGTCTGAAATGACTGGCTGAGTTTCTTTCACTCATCTCCTGTGGAACAAACCCCCTCAATCACACCCTTTGATGTGCTTCTGTGTGTGTCTAATTCCCATTCAGTAGGCAGATACATGTGTCACACTGTTTGCTTGGTATCAATTCTGGAGAAAGACTCAGAGCTTTCAAAATAGGTTACGCAACCCTTTTCCTTTCTCCCTCTGCCTCATCATTATTCATGCGCATTCATTACAAACATATCTGGGATCCAGCCCTCAAATCAAATGGTTGTTCAGGAAATTACCTGCTGGGCCGACCTCAAGTGGATGATTGGCTACAAGAGGATTGAAGATACAAAAAAAGGTGTGTGTATTTGTAAAAAAAAGAAAGTTGACATTTTTGTTGAAAATATTAAAATACATGTCGGGATCCTCTGCCCTGTGACAGCCTTGGATAAGTGGTGGATGACAAGTGTGTCACCAGTGATTAAGGTGACACTGAATGCCATCTAGAGGCCAGATCACGGCTCCTGTTAAACCATGGATATAATTTGTATAGTGCAGAAAACCGAGAAATATCACCAGTCCCTCGAAGGGGTTTATGCATTTGCTCAAGGCTCACACACACACACACACACACACACACACACACACACACACACACACAGAGCAGAATGCCATTTTGTCAGACCCACTTTCTGTCACCGTTTGAATGTTTTTCACTCTGATTTTCCAACAGTTCTGCATGCTAGCCCGGCATTAGACAGAATCACACGTTTTTGTTCAGCCTATGTGTGTTATTATTCTAAAAATAAATAATACATCATGGGAGAGTGGTTTTGCCAGATTTTTTTTTTAGGGTAATGGACCCGAATGAAGCTCACAAAGGTAGAGTGACAAGAAGGAAGTGAAATAATGGGATTTTTAGTGCGTAAAAGAAAAAATAGATAAAGACCTGGCATCACCTGTGTCTGCAGCAGTAGCCTGAGTTTGAGCTCATTGGTATTTGAAATGGTAATAACAGCAACTGGAAAGCACTTTCTGACTTATCAAGCCATCTTATTGGAAAGTTTCCAAATGTCTGCAGCTTTGGGACCATTTTTATTTTTACTTATTTTAGTATTTCTTTCAACACCCAGAAACTTAAGGGACTGATCTAATTTGAACATCTTCCAGGCTCTGCCTTTACCGAGGGGATGAATATGTTTTTTGGTCAAAACATCATCATTAGGGAAAACTTTTAAAAAGAAAGAAGAAAAATGAAAAAAAACTGAGTGTATAATAAAGCAGATGGTGCATTTCTCTGATATCCGTATTCCTTATTACGTGCTGAGATTCTTAATTCAAATCCAACATTTTTATAGTCTTTATCATCCTGATTCTAGTATGCACATATATACCTGTATGGAGGAATTTTTGTCTTTGCATGCATATTTGATTATATTTACATTGATAACCAGCTAAATATAATATTTGATATTTATATACCTTAGTTAATATTGTATGTACCTGCCTAGAGACTGCAGATTGAAATCAGCATGAGATCATTGCTTCAGTGCACAACCCCTGACAAACAAAAAGTGCAAATTAGCCTAAAATAAACTGCATAAAACAAACTTTCGTGTAAACTTCTTTTCTCTTTTAACTTTTGAGTTGTTTTCTTCCTCTGTCCCTGTTTGTTTACCATTTTTTAATAATGCCTTTTTCCAAGGCATCCCCTGCAACGCCGCATTTAACTTCACAGTGCTGTGAAATGTGGGCACTTCCCTTTGGCAGAAGTCTACAGAAATGCAGTCTTACAGAAAGTGTGCATAAAGGGCTCAAAGGCCCAATTCCAATCAGTGTCCTCCACCCTCCCACTCCATGGCGAATGTAACTCTGTGTGGAGTCACATTTGCAGCTGCTGAAGGGTCTCTTAATTAAAGGGCAGAGTGGAAATGACACAGCAAGCTTTGGGACACCTACGCCTTTCTGCAATGAAAAAAGGAACTTGTAGTCAGTATTGTTGTTTATACAGCTATCGGCTGCATGTCTTAAAGGTCATCACTTATTAGAAAATTTACCAATTCAGGTATTTTTTTTCATACAGTTCTTTATTGGGTTATCGATTCAAAATGCAGGCTCACACAGGAGAGATGTGTTTCACCCATTTTTTCTCCTTATAACTCAGCAGACAAGATATACATGATAGTATTACTTTTCCCGTAGGTGAAATGTGAAAATATTCAGGCGCACCAAAAACGGTGCAAAGGGCTGCAACCACAATTTTGTATACAGTTTTTGAGAGCTGCACATTTGCTGATTGAGATTTGAAAGCCTGCACTGGTGCAGTCTCTGTGTTGGAGAGCTTTATAAACCATCCCCACTTAAAGCTAGTGGCTTTGTAAGAGCACTTAATGTGGCGGTCCATCCACACGTTTAGGTGCCAGACTGGAACTGGGCCAACATGACAGAGAGCCCCACACACACTTGTCAGGCCTCACAGTGGGTGTGCACAGAGTGGTACACACCTGGGTCAAGGGTGATGAAGTACAGGTAAACTCATTCAGATAACAGTGAAGGTGGGAAGAGGCCAAATGAATGAAGTAAAAACACGAGGAGGCACACGAGGAGAAAAATCAAAAAAATAAAATAAGAAGTAATTAAAAA